>JABUQX010003901.1:27500-36682 GCA_015478945.1 Trachelipus rathkii | reverse complement strand
TAGTTAGTTCAACTGAACCTGGCATGACAAAAACCCTAATTGCAGATATTTGTGATTCACATCCACAACAATAATAACATAGCACAAAAATAAATATTATATATAATATTAAATCAAAAAAAAAATTTGTTTCCAAAGTGTATTTATTATTATTATTATTAATTATATAAATTATTAATTATATTTTATATTAATTATTTATATTATTTAATTTATATTTTAATTTAATATATTATTATTATATTATTTTTTTTTCTCTTATGTAATTATATTAGCCATAATTTTTTTATTATTATTATATTATATTATTATATATATTATTATTATATATTATTATTTATAATTATTATTTATAATTATTATTATTATTATTATAATTTATAAGTCTAAATAAGCAGTATTAAAGTTTTTAACAAATGAATCAGATAATCTAATACATCGAACACTGTGCAATAATAAAAATAAAAACTCAAATATAGTCAATAATAAATCATAATAATAATTAATAATCATAATAATAATAGAAAATGCTGTGTCCAAATAAAAACATTTACGGTTAAATCTGATAATATCGAATGAAATTATACACACGAATTAAATTTTTTTTCAAATAATAACAATTTAATCACAGTAAAGACAGTAATAATTACACTAATGAATAAGAGTTCACAGATAATAAATGAGAGCATAACGTCAGCAATTTTTCTGAGACACGGTTGTCAATGACAATCCCCCTACTTGTTTTATCATATAATCAAATTAAAATAATAATAATAATAATAATAATAATAATAATTAATATAATAATAATAATAATTAATAATAATAATAATAATAATCATATCATTAATCAATAATCAATAATACATTAATAGATCATAAATAAATATTCATTAAATTAATAATATATATATATATATATATAATAATAAATTAAATAATATATAATATATATATAAATATTATTATATAATATATATAATATATATAAAATACTTAATATAAATTAATATAATATATTATATAATATAATTATAAATTATATATATAATATATATATAAATATATATAATAATATAATTATATAATAATATATATAATATATATATAATATATATAATATATAATTATATTTATAATATATTAATACATAATTTGTTTGGTTAGTTACAGTATAAAAAAACTTGCAAATATTTTTTTTCTTTATATTAAATAAGCATACAATTTTTTAATAATAAAATCCTAGGACAAAACTTTGATCATAGTAAATAAAAAATAATTAATAAATCGATTATAAATAAATAATTATATTATATACCGTCATAAAAATACCGCTTAAAAATTCGTTATTTAATTAAAAAAAATTAATGTTAATATTAATATATAAATATCCATGTATCGATAAGTTGAAACAACATTTCGAGACAAGTCTTCATCTTCCACACGAAACTAAATAAAAATCCTAAAAATGATAGCTGCTTTTTCCAGATTTGAAGCCCAGAATCATATAAGTCAGCACCGGGAGTCAATTAATAATCATAATCATAGATGGCCACACCAATTCATAGATCTATAATAATCATAATAGCAATGCATCGAATTTTACAGAAAGACTCAATGTTTGCGCATTTACGGATCAGTAAAACGTCACAGTCAGAGCGCCCGTTGTTAAAATCCTCGAAATTTTATAGATGGGAACTAGTTCAGGGTAATACGAGCAGGCTAAGTCGGAAAAGGAAATACTTTGTTTACAAACATAAAATATTTATATTTAATACTCACAATAAAACATGACTGTCGAGATAAAAATGATGGATGAGATATAAAAATACTTTAAGAAAAAATAAAAGTTAATTTTTAAAATAATTAAGTATTGTATATAACAATAATTTTTTGAATAATAATATTATAAGAGAATTACTAATAAAATATAATTATCGATATATATATATTATATTCAATAATGCAATAATAAATCAATAAAATATTCATATAATTCAGATAATATCTAATAGAGTAATTTCAGTTTATACATATCTTGATCAAATGCGCTGGAAATCCGGATATCGTCATAATAATAATAATATACATAATAATATAAATCAATAATAATAATAAGTAACAATAATCTCACAGAGCTACATAATAAGCTGAACTAATTAATCCAAATAAATACATATTATTACTATTTTCCAAATTAGGATAATTATGAATGATTTAATGATGTTCATATAACCTCAGCCTTAACCGCTATGATCAATTATATTCTATATTCTCCATTTTCTATAACAAAAATTATTCTCAAACGCTTGTATTTTAATTTAATAAGTCTTGATCAGTATTATCCGAATCACTAATAATGAATTATTGACTCATAACTCGAATCACATTATATAATCTAATATTGTGAAATAATACATTGAATGACAATATAATAATTAGACGCAATGGAAAAGTGAATGTTATTTTTATAATATTAATGATAAATGTAACTTTACTTAGGATAAAATAATGAGTATATATAATAATTAATTTAAATATTATCTAAAATAATATAAATATATATATTCAAAAGATAATCTATTTCATTTTATTTTTAATTTCTCTTAGTATGATGAGAAACAGGAATATGGACATTTTTTGTAAAACATCAAAATTAACATTGATAATATTAATATTTAAACAGGATTGTACTCCCGTCATACAAATAGTATTGAACGGACTATATGAGATTGCGTTATATCATGTAGGCGTCACCCGAGGATGTAGCGGTCATATCTACCCTTATTTATTCACGAACAATCCGAGTAAAAAATAATGACCTAATTTCTTAAAAATTAAGGTGAAACTTGAGGAGCATACCGCTGTTTTGCACGTGGTCGAGGGCACTGAAAACTTGAAGATCTTAGACATCGAGTGATAGTGCTTGCAGAGAGAATGAACCTATGTACTTCATATCCCTATATATTTGGAGTAACTCTGAAGGTAAAAGAAAGTCCTCACCATAACAGAATTCACAGTAAATCTTATTATATACATTCCATTCAATTATTTCTCCTTAACCCATGTGACATTTTGTATTTATTATATCAATCTGCTCAATAAATATACATATACCTAGGGCAGCAAATACTCTTATACATTAAGTCAACTATACTTATAGGGTCTAAATTAATTATATTTAATTAATACATATAATATATATTATAATTAGTAGAGAATCGTCCACTATATATATTGACCAAAATAGATAAAATCTGATTATGGATCCATAAACTAATAATAACATGTCTCCTCATTTCCTAAATTAATAAATATCATTATTCATTTTCTCTATATTGACATTAATCTTATTATTTGTTTTATTCTATTTATATTACACAGTATAATTTTTAATTATATTATATATTTAATTATTTAATTTAATTTATATTATAATATTTTTATATAATTTAATTATATATATAATTTATTTTATTATTATATTACTATAATTATATATTATTATTAATTATATATAATATATATATAATTATAATTATATTTATATTCTAATTATATTATAATTTTATATTATATATATTAATGTATTAATTATTTAATATTAATATTATATATATAAATAATAAATCATTACTCATTATAATTTATAAATATCTTAGTTATGTATTTATATACTACCCTTTTTCAGATATATATATAATATATAGTAGTAATATATATAACTATATATATATATATATAGTATATAACTAAGTATATATGATATGATATATTTTCATAGTTTTCTTGGACGTTATTTAAATGATGATTAGAATTAATTGGCAAAAGTTTCTCTAGGTTTATATTAATCCCAAACCAGCCTACCCACCAACTTGTTCACTCAGTTTCAGTAATATATAATGATTTTAGTAATTCTTATTACTACTTCACCCAAGATAAATGATAGAATAAAACTCCACTTAGCTAGATTGTACCTCAGTGAAGGTGATATTGATAATAATCCACTTTAGTCAGTCCCCTCTTTATCGAACAATATTATAATTATATAATTATATATTATATATATATATATATATATTATATATAATGTATATATATTATATATATATATATAATATAGGTATTTTTCGAAGTCACTGTTGTACACTGAGGTATAGTCATAACCTCCTACACTCTGGATAGGTCACTATATAATATATATATTATAGGTTATTTACTGTAGTCTAGTGATATTGTTAGAATTGACTTGAAATAAAAGGCTGACATAAATTAATATTACTGCGCAAGGGTTAAATTGATCGTATAACTTTTACTTTTTGTTGACGACATATTGCTGATTATTTTTATCCTAAAGAATATATTACGTTGTATTTTAGGTATACCTTAGTGATGTTTTATGATACTTGAGAGAATTAATGTGTCAGAAATTAATTTATAAATAAATTAATTCTTCTTAATATATGAGAATTGAGAGAGGTTATAGAAATTCCTATCTAAAAAGAGTCACATCAAAGGAGACAGATATCTCTATATGACACTGGGGTTGCGGACATACATAAATATATGAAATGGAGGAAAGTCTGATGACCCCAACTCGAGCCTTACACCTTACAGTGGCGTTTCTTAATAGGCAACATGGTAGCGAATGGCATGAGTATATATAATATTTATAATATATATAGTAGGGATCTTTTCTGCATAGGCTATGAAATAGAATAAGATTGATACCATAGGGCCTGCTTGAGGATGTAAAGAGTAATTTATAAGAAGCCTTTAAAAATTACTGTTAAACAGAGGAAATTTTATATATTCAGGAGGTAAAAATTGAAGTTTGTTCTAACGTCTTAATTCTTTTGTCATCAACATGTTCGTGTATGGATGTGAGACGAGGATAATCTGTTGTAAAATCAAGCTGAAATTGAAAAACTCAGGTTTTGGAAATGAATAAAAGTATCAGGTAAATATTTGTGGAGTATAAAGTGAAAATAGCATAGTAGAAAAAAATACAATTGATTTTGAAGTATTGATTGATCAGGGATAAGTTGCTATGTTGTTGAGATTAGTTGAAAAGTTAATCCGTATGGATAATAAAGGTAATAAATATAACCCATATAATAATGAAATACTTGGTGAAAGAAGAGTAAGGTACATTGAAGTTCTCGATATAAGAGTGACTGCTATTAATTAAATATACCTTGGAGAAACAATTACAAATATAGATAAACCCAGCATTATCACCAATGCAATATATGTAGACACTCTGCAACTCCGCAATGATTTAATGTGAGTGAGTTAGGTGAGATAAACGATATATGATGTAGTATAAATATAATATATTTATATATATTTATATATATTAATATAATATATATATATTAAGATGAGAGAGAGAGATATTATATAATAGATATATATAGTCATAGATAATATACTATATATATAGTATATATCTATATATAGAATATATATATATATATGTATATATATATATATATAAGAGTAGTAATATATATATATAAGTATAATATATATATATATACTATATTATAGATAGAAATATATAAATATATATATAGTAATATATTATATAGTGATATAAATATATATATATATATATATATAAGTATATATATATATATAGTATATATATAGATTATCATATATACTATTGAGAGTAATGAATAGAATATATAGTATATATATATATTATATATTATATATATATAGTGATATATATTTAATATATATAGATATAATATATATTATATATATAATATATATATATATATATATAGTATATATATATATGAGTAGTTATATATAATATATATTACTGTAATATATATATATATATATAAAAGATATAATATATATATAATATATATGAGTAGGTTATATAATATATATATATATGATATGAATATATATATATAGTATATAATAGTAGTATAATTATATATATATATATATATATATATATAGTACATACATATATATAAATTACTATAGTTTGTTCTAGCACATAAGAGGGATATTTAGTAATATGAATAGATATATGTAATAGTAAGATATAAATAGTAAAGATTAATATATATATATATAAATATATATATATGTGTATAATGAATATATATATATATATATATATGAGTATATAAATATATATAATAGTATATAATATATATATAATATATATATATATATATATATATAAATATATATATATAATATTTATATAGATATATATAATTAGCCTAAGTATATAATTATAGATATATATAGTAGTGATATATATATATATATATATATAGTAATATGATAATTATATATTATATAATATAAGATAGGTATATAAATATATAATATAGATATATATATATATATATATATAGATACGGTATATCTCTATATATAATATTATATATAGTATACGTATACATATATATAGAAAGATAAATTAATATCTATAATAGTAGGTATAAGATATGATTATATATAATATATGTATAGTATATATTATATATATATATATATATAATATATATAATATTATATATATATATATATATATATATATATTATAGGGTTTCACTAAACTTCAAGACACCCCCAACCTAAAAAAAAAACTCGAAAACCCAAAAGTCGGCACTGAATTTTCGTTCTCAAGTTATTAAGAGTCGAAAAAGACTTTGGGAAAGAAGTCAAAGTTTCATTTGCTTTTTATACGAATTTGAAAAGATTTAGAAAATTGCTTCGTCATATAATTTCATCTTCTATTATTATTATTATTATTATTATTATTATTATTATTATTATTATTATTATTATTATTATTATTATTATTATTATTATTATTATTATTATTATTATTATTATTATTATTATTATTATTATTATTATTATTATTATAAAGGACGAAAACATCCCTTTAGTAGCCCATTTCTCGTCTATGTATTTTTTTTTTATTTTTTATATTAAATTGCTATTTTTAGTGATAAGTATTACGTAATAAATACTATGGACAGAATAAAGTATTTTTGATTTGATTAGAGATGCACCGGATCTCCTGCTCTGGTTCCGACCTGGCCGGAGTTTCCATCTTTTTAAAGGTTTGAGGCTCCATCCGGAGACCCCTAGTCTCCGCATCCGGAGACCCCTAATCTCCTAATTTCTCTGGCCGGAGACCTATATTTTCAAAAAGTGTTAACAGGTTTTTCATAGCAAAATAATTATATTATAAAAGTAATAATAATTTAATAAAAGCTATTTATTTATAAGAACTGATTCATGCAAAGAATTTAAAGAATTAAAAGTAAGCGCGGATTTTGACGAAATATCGATTTTTTTCTTCCGATATTCGTTTTTTTAAAATCTTTCGTCCCCATGTAAAAGGCCTAAAACAGCTTTGCCAAACCTATATTATATATATATATATAATATATATATAATATATATATAATAGTAATGAGTATATATAATAATGGATAATATATTATTATATATATGATAATATATATATATTAGGGAATATAGTATATATATACTATATAGTATATATATATATGTAAGATATTATATATATATTTATATATATATATTTGAAATAGAAGCATACCGCCATTAGGAAAACATTCTAGCAGCCCATGCGGTTCCAAAGGGTTCACAAGCACAGGCCTAGCAAGGCACGATGTGTGAAAAGAAGTTTGTTTTGCAATTCTTTCAAAGTGTATCCTCACCGGGGAAAAACGGACAGATTCAAAGAGGACGACCTTTTAACCGAAAACGGAACACGAATTTGACCGCGCTAAAATGAGTAGCTTAAATATAGCTACTTATAGAGATAAGTAGGAGGAGATTTTGGAGGTGGTGAGGGAGAGAAGATAGATATCATTGGAGTGGGTATGTCGGAGTTGAAGGAATTCGGGGGCGCAGAGAGTGGGAGGAGATTTAGAGCACAGACGGTTAATGTTTTGATTTTCTCGGGGAGTGGGAGGTTGAGGAGGTGGGAGTGGAGAGGAGAGAATGGATGACGAGAAGAAGAAGGAGGGGGAGTGAGCATGCAGACACGGAGTTGCCATTATCGTGGGACCGAGGTTGTCTCCTTCCATACAAGAGGTTCGCTGATCGGATGAGAAGTGGATGAGCCCCGATTGATGGTATGCCACACGAAGCTGGGAAGAAAAAAATATAGAATTCTTTCAAGGGAGTATGACGACTCGCGACGAGACAGGGTGATGTGAACACGAAGAGAAGAGAAGGTGTTGACGCTTATCATGAGAAGAAACTGAAGAAGGTATGGATGGAATTGGAGACAGGCGAAAAATCGACCGGGAGAGAGAGGAGAGAGGATAGAGAGAGAGAGAGGAGGAGAGAGAGACTCTTAGGAATGAGACGGTAGTACGATTGAGAGAGATTAAATAGACTGGAGGAGGGATTGGAGAAAGTATGAAGGAGAGAGAGAGAGGAGAAGAAGTGGAAGAGTTTCAGGTATGGCCTTTGGAGGGGAAGTGCAGAAAGTTTGGAAGGTGTGCCTACTGATTAGATATGAATCTTCCAAAATGAATTTCTTTTTTAAACATGGAGAAACACACATATATACAAGATATAGATGGAACCTGGAAAAAGGAGATTTTGACCACCAGAGATCGGTGATCTGATTTCATTCAGACTAATAGAGGATAAGTGAGTAACATGAAAGTAATTCCGGCGGTTTCTTTGAGAACGCGAGTATTCATCGGATGATGATGGCAATGTGTAAAGTGAAAAACCACTCAGAAAATAACCCTGTGTATAAGAAGATTCATAATGATAAAGAGCCTAAGAAACCAAGAAACAAGAACAGAATACGAAAGAAGGATAAATGAAAAAGTAAGAGTGGAGAGGAGGAGTGGTCAAAGGTTGAGGAAGGTTTGAAGGAAGCTGCGTAGTGGGAGAGTGGCATGGGGAAGGAGTGGAGTGGGAGGAGAAAGAAGAGACATACACCGTGGTGGACAGAGGAGGTTGGGGAAGGATAAGAAAGCAAAAAAACAAAAAAGGATGAAGAAACATGTCTAAGGAGAAGGACACTGAGATGTACGAGCAGAGCGGAGTGATTAGATGGCAAAGAAGATGAGCAAACCAAAAAAAGGAAAAAACGCAGAGAGAGCAGAGAGAGAGGAAGAGACGAGGGGGGAGAGATA
>JABUQX010003901.1:0-22500 GCA_015478945.1 Trachelipus rathkii | reverse complement strand
CTCACCACTAACCAAATATCAAACCTTAATACCCAAATCACCAACCTCAACCACCAACACCACCAATAAGTTTTCAGAATACTTACAATCCAACATCTCCCGCATTGAATAAAACCTGGCAAGTCATCAAAACAACTCCCCCCCCTCCTCCCACAAATCCCCCTCCTTACCTGATAACTCCTTCCCTTCTCTAAACAACAATCAGACCGCCTAGCAAAACATTACGCTAATATATCTCCCAAAAACCAACCCATCCCAATAACAGGAAAACAAAAAAACAACTCAGAAAACTCCCCCCAGACCAAAACCCCCACCCCCTTTTACAACTGAAAGGATAGCAGAAGCTATCAAAACCCTCAAAAACTCACCAGCTACAGGTACAGGACCAGACTCAATCTCAAACCTACATTTAAAACACCTCAGTGAAAAGGCACTTCTCCTCATCACAGAAATCTTTCACAAATCCTGGCAACTTAACCATATACATTCATCCAATCTGGAAACAAGCATTCATACCTCCCAAAACTCAAGCCTAAAAAAGACCCTAACTCCCCCTCCTCTTACTGCCCATCTTATCTCCTCTCCTCCATCAGTAAACTGCTGAGAATTAATATTAAACAAAATTCTCCCTCTCCTCATATAACCTCCAGATTTCCAAACAATGGCTTTAAAAGCAAACCACTCCACAACTACAGCCTACCTCCCTCACACCACACATCATCAATGGCTTCAACCAATTCCTATCCCATAGATCCATTCTCCAGCAATCAACATCAAACAAAAGCTTTTGACACTGTCCCCAAATACATCCTTATACAAAAAAACTCTTTGCAATTCCCCCTAGAATAAACAACAAAAAATGGCTTTCTAATTTCTCACTAACTCTTTGCCAAAGTTCTCCACAAAAAACAATCTCTCCCCACTCATTATATTACAAAAATGGCGTCCCTCAGGGCGCCATTCTGTCCATTCCTCTTCAATCTTTTCCCAGCAGACCTGCCCATCCCTTACCCACCAAATCCACCAAACTTATACATACGCAGATGATAATCAGCCTCATTTCCACTACAGACGTAAATAATAGCCACTCTTCACACGCTCAAAAATACTTACAACAATTAGAAACTTGGTTACTCCTTAACAGATGACTGCATCCCCCTCTCAAATCCTCCATCACCAGCTCCTAACCTCTGACAGCCACCCAATCTTCACTGCCATCCCAATAGGTTTTCCTGAAAACAATCCCTTCCCTACAAACCTAAAATATTAGACTTATCCTTGAACTTTTAAAATGTTCCCCCCCCCCCCCATCGACAAATCACCTAATCAACTCAACATACTAAACCAACAATCACCAACAATTCATAACAATTCTGTTGACAAGGAAACACACCTCACAGCACCACCTATAAACAACTCCTCCTTAGAACAAATATAAACTAATGCCTCCCCTCGATGGTTCCCAGCACTGTCCAAATACTAACTTAAAAAAATTACAAATAACAAAACACTCCCTTAGAATTATCACCGGATGCACCAAAACTATCCACCCATCCAACATTTACATGACGAAACTTACATCCTTCTATCTTCAACCCCACCTGGAGATGGTGGGGCTCAATTCTATCAAACAAAAACCCTAAATCCACCCACCCATGTTCACCAAATATTCTCGCACCCTCCCGACACAGACGTAAACCCCAACCTCCTCACCAACCAAATTCTATAATGACATCTAAAACACATTATTCCCCCTCCTCCTCACAATAAGATTGCTCACTCATATCCATACACAACTAACTAAAACGTACCTACAAAACCGCCCCAATAACAATTAACTAAACTCCCCCTCCCCAAAAAATTTCCTCTATAGAAGAAACACTGTCTAAAGAGGCCAAATGAACCTCGCCCGGAGCAGATCAAGTCACCACCCAAAACTAAAACAATATAAATATAGATTCAAACTAAACAAGGCCTCCTCCCCACCTGCACCAGTGTCACAATTTCCAGGACACAATGGAGCACTCCCTTCTGGAGTGCCCCGCTCTGATCCATCGTGCCGACTTCTCTATATTTTCCTTTCTCCGACCTGTGGAACCGCCCAAAGGCGGCAGCCGGCTTCCTGGCACTCGCAATTGAAGGTGGGCCATGGGCATATATATAATTATATATATATATATATATATATATATTATATTATATATATAATATATATATATATAATATGGGCGGAAGGGGATAGGAAGGAGAGGAGGGGGAAGACCAAGAAGGAGTGGATGGATGAAATAAAGGAGATGCTGGAGGAGGGAGGGATGAGGGAGGAAGAGGTAGGGTGTTGGCGAGTGATAGAGTGGGGTGGAGGAGGTGGGTGGGGGCGAGATGAGGGGGGGTGTAGGTGGGAGAGGCTGTACGTACCACTACCCCGCTCAAGCGGGAAAAAAGTGTATAATAATATAATAATAAATAATAATAATATATATATATATATATATATATATATATAGTATAATATATATATATATATATATATATTATATATATATATATTGTATAATATATATATATAGTACTGTTTAGTAAAAACAACTCCAATTTACCCTATTTTTTGCCTAACACTATTAAACTAATTTACATTGCAGAGTTTTTTATATAATTTTTAGAACGCAAGTCCTAGGCTAATATAAAACCCAGAAAAAAATTTGTTTTTGGTTAAAATTTTTGAAATTATTTAGACGCCAAAAAAAATTATAAAAAAAAACCTATAGCTATATGTAAAAAAAAAAACATTGTAATGTAAAAAAAAAAACACCCCAACTATGTCTTTGTTTTTTTTTAAATATGATGTTATTTAGACATTTTAAAAGATTTAAAGGTAATTAATAATAAAAAAATGAAGAAAATAAAAAAAAAAAATTAAAATTAAAATTAAAAAAAGTACAAAAAAAAAACATTTATCTACACTTTAAAAATAGATCTTGAATTTGAAGGTTGGAGCTCGTTGTGGCTGGTTAAAGTGCATTTGATTTTGTTGGGCAGTTTACATCCCCAACACCCCTTAGACCCCCCTTCCTTGAATAAATTTTTATTTACATCCCCTACCCCCCCCCCTCCTTGAATAGGTTTTTATGAGAATAATTATCTTATTCTCTGTAATAAATTGCTTCCCAGATTTGCTCAAATTTGAGCAAAGTCTGGTCGCTGATCTTGACAGATTTAATGGTGCCAAGGTAACTGGGGAGGAAAAGTGGAATATATTGAAGAAAGCTAAAGCAGGAATTTCTAATGGACATAACTGTTTGGTAGCATAAATTACATTACCTCCTTCTTCTCTGTCTTCATCCTGTGTTTGTCCTTCTATTTTTTCAATGGGGACCACCCCTAAAGGGTGCCCTCAAACCTCATTTGGGATTTGTTGAAACCCTCAAAAAATGATTCTAACACATTGAAAACATATTAAAGGTACCTCTTTTGACTCAATATGTAGCTGGAGCCAAAAATCCTGTCTGGCTCCGGTATCGGTTCATGTGCTCCGGCACTTAATTTAAACTCATTACTCTATTTCATTTGTTCTCTTCCACTCACTTCCCAATTTTCAACCTTCTAAGTCCTTGGACGTGGCAGCGTGAAACCTTGGGCCCAGGCAGGCAGTACCTTCATCAACCATGGTAGCAAGTTTGAAATAGATAACTTAACTAGAAAACACTTAAAAACCTAAAAATATACATGAGCACCGCAACACCAGTGCTAAATGCCCTAAGGACTGCTCCGATCCACTCGGTAATACCGGGAATCTATTCGCAGACCATCTAAACATACTAGTCAATACCAAACTCGAGACATATTCCTTGAAAAATTAAAAAAATTGCTCAAGGTGTTAGAGCGATGACTAACACCTCAGTGCATACTTCGATTCCCTCAAACACCTCGGGAATCAACTCAGCATACCTCAAAACATACTTTTTGACACCAAGTTCAGCTCTGTAGCTCGAGAAATAAGCTAAAAAAGTTGTTTAGGTGCACTAGAAAAGGGGGGTAGGGGTACTAACTCATACTAAACCATGGTAGGAGTGCCTCGATTCCCTATACTTTATAAAATAGGGTTAGACACCTTATATATACAAAATATAATAATATATAAAAAAGGTTAAAAAAAAAGTGGTTTTTTTTTTATAGTACATTTTTATACTTTTGGTTTTTTTTTAAGTTACATTTTTTTTTTTTTTTTTTTTTTTTTTTAGACCCCACAACTGACAGAAGAAAAAAAACCTTACATGCAGTTGACAGGGTTTAGCACATATACATGCACATTTTCAATTAATTTGAAGGTGGTTTTTTTTACATTACACAATGGGGTTTTGAAGGTACAATTTGGATGGTAAATGTGGTGTGTTGAGGGCTGCATAAAATTTCAATGAAATTTGTTCTGGGATGAGATCTATGATGGGACCAACATATAATTTTAATATCAATATTATACTAATTCATAGATTTCTTGATGCAGCCACTGCTGATAAGTACCAAAAATCAAAAATCAGTCAAAATGAGCTCAAAAAAAACCTTTGGTTTGAAAAAAAAATTTTTTTTGAAAAATTATTAAAAATTTTTCAAAAAATTTCAGAAATCGATCTGAAACCATTAGATTTGCCTTTTTTTTTCAACTGCATAACCGATGGGGTTAATAGGTCCAAAATTTTTGGGTTCTAAACATCACATATACCGAGATATGGAGTGGGGTTTTTTAACATAACAAAAATTTATCTTTTTTTTTACATTATATATTGATATATATATATTATTATATATAATAATATATAATATATATATATATATATATATATTATATATAATTATATAATATATAATATATATATATATTTATATATATATAATAATATATATATTATATATATATATTATATATATATTATATAATTTATTATTATATATATATATATTATATATATATTTATATATATATATTATATTATATATTATATATATATATATATATATATAATATATTATTATATTATATATAATATATATTATATAAATATATATATATATATATCGGACAGGATAATGTCTGTCTAAGGTATGAATGAAGACTAGAATTGTTTTTGTTCGAAGAATCCAAGATCAATTGAACTTTAATGAATAAATGTAAGAGGGTATTAAGACAACCTCTTGGCGATTTTTCTTTCCTTGACAATGAATTTAAGCACTTCTTCTACCTTCTTTCACTGCTTCTTCCTTTCTGGGGGCAAGATATTAGGCATATGAAATTTTCTATCAGAGGTTCCATCAATGTCTTCTGGACACCACTGTACCTGTTCGTTGATTTTGTGCACACTTGTAATGATGTTGGTTGTGTGAAAGGTTAGTCGGGATATGTTTATATTTGTAAAAATATGGATGGGGGGGTTTTGAATATTTTGTGTGTAAATATAGATATCTCTTTAACCTTTCATTGTTTATTACCAAATAAAAAAAACACCAAGGGATAGCAAAAAAGATAAAAGTATATGTTTATTAAAGAAAATAACTCAATGTATAAAAAAATAAAGGCAATGAATAAGTTCCATTCCTATTTTTGGTCTTAGAGTAATCCCTCTACAGAGCCGGAAATAGGAAAGAAAAATAATTATGTTTGGAATATAATACAAATTTATGGACACAGAAGTCCTTTTAAGTGAGGTGTAGAATCTCCTCAATATAGAAAAATGCGGGGAATTACGGAATTTCGGATTGTGGTGGAATTACGAAATTGAGGGTGGAATCTGTGGAATTGGCGGAATCGGCTCAGGTGTAATTACGTAAGTATAAGGGATAATTATAGATATGACATTCATACATTATTATACGTATGTGCTTTGTGCTTTACAAAGTTATGGCTATTGCTGGTTACAAAATTGCCTACTAGCTTTAATAGGTATTTCCAATTTATTGAAAAAATAACAATCAACTTCAACTTATCTTAAGTTGCTGTTATCTGAAAACCCGTGCTTCATTTAATGCAAGTTTGCTGTTATGGTTTGCATGGTACGGTGGTCATTTGTTTGTATCAGGTCAAAAGGGACTTAATTGACTTCCAGAAGAGACTTTTCAAAAACAGGTAGCAAGATTGAGACCAAAACAAGGGAATATTGAAAAAAAATAAGGCCAAGAAAAAATTTGTCCAAAGACAAAAACCTGTAATGGAAAAAGTGAATTAGGTTCCATCACTGTATATCAAAGGTAAGTTAATTTTAAGTTAAATAGTTTAAGGGAAATTGTTTTAAGAGCTTTTATTTAATTTCACTTAAAAGAGGGAGTTTTTTAAGAATGAGAGGTGATGCATTTAAAAATAAAAGGGGATATAATTATAGATTCCATGCAACCATACATTAACTATAATGAAGCTTACCCCTATCTGACTAAGTAACCTTTTTGGGGTTTTTCTTTATTTCAATTGGTCGATGACAATTATGTAGGTTGAGAACTTGCGGATGAATGAGTTCCCCTGGCCTGAATAAACACAAGTTTTAAATTGTATTTAATTTATATTCTTATTCCTTGATCATCTTATCTCCAATTATAGTATTTTAAGTAGCACAAATATAATAGTAAAATTTAATAATTGAAATACAAAAACACTAACCTGAATCAAATCCAAAAATGGCAATAAGTTAAGTTTCCCAATATAATATAAAAGTAAATCCAAAAAATGGGAAACTATGATGAATTGAACTTTTGAATACTATACAAATCAAAGTTTAAAATATTTAAAGAACTATTCACTAGAAAAAAGATTTATTCATTACATAACAACCGTCTATTTGCTCAAGTTGGCACATGAATAAACATAAAATAGAAAACAATAAATACATTGTGGGCCTTTATTATTATTCCAGGAAGAAGTTATTTGACACATACCGCATATAAAATTAAAAATAACCATCCTGGAATAATGTTAGTTGCGGACCACAATTTGTGCGTCAAAATTTCAAATATTCACAATTTCATCCCTTTGTGAATTATTTTAAAACTAAATTATGAATTACCATTTTATAACCTTACTTGATTAACCTGAGGGTATAGGACTGAATGGAATCCCCATTATATATATATATATATATATATATATAATATATATATATATATATAATATATATTATATATATATATATATATATATATGTAATAAATTATAAATAGATAAATATATATATTATATATATATATATATAGTTTTTTTCATTAATCGTCATCGTCATCGGCAAAAATTTCATAATCGTCCCATCACTAATATATATGTTAAGGGGAGTGATGCTATACAAAGCTAAGCGTCACTTCCCCAGGTGTAATTCGCACAGATATAAACGTAGTAATTAATTTTGTCAAATCCTGAAGTTCGTGAAGTAAGAAATTATATTAAATATATTAACTATTAGTGAACAGGCTATTACCTTTCTTAACTCTTCCACTTTGGTCCGTTGTCCACGAAGAAAAGTATCTAAATCGTGTCCACACGAGAGCCAACCAATTAGGGATTTCTCCTAATGGAGGGTCAACGAGTAGGACTTCGATTCTGATCGGCCAACAGTGTCCAAGTGATTGTGATATGTGTCATTTTATTTTCTATTTCTGACAATTACACTCTTCCATTGAATTACTACTTTTTCAAAAACCAAACATGAAATAAAATAAAAACAATAGAAAGGTCTAAAAAAAAGATGTAATTGTTACTGTTTTTAATAGAGCCGGATAAATATTATTAACTGATACGAGATACAAATTAGTATTCATATTAAATTTGAATTAAGTACAATTGACCTTCAACTGGCCACGAGAGAGTATACGATAGTACTGGTGGTTCGTGAAACTAATGATCAGAAAATTTAAGGCAAAATCTGGGTAAAATTATTATTATTAATAAGTATAACTGCTTCTCAAACTTAGCTTAATGGCGTTAATGTTTGATATTATTTTATAAACCTTCTCTTTACTCTATTTTTTTCTCCACAATTTGTGAAGGGATGAAAGTAGTTATTTAGTAGAACTGTAGTCTTATAATCTTAGTGATCTTATCTTTTTCAAATGTAGATTTAAGCAATATTCCTTTCAGTTTCCCAAGATATTTGTTTGATAATTTATAATTTGTTTTTCTTTCTTTCCAGAAATGAATCTACTCAGACGAGGTTGCTATTAACACAGAAGTGAGATTGAAGCCTATAAAAGAACTATGGAGAACGCAGGAAATGTTCCCAGCCTATGAAAAGCTCCCAGAGATGAAAAACGCAGGTAAAGCTCCCAGCATACGAACCCTGTTAAGATAATAAATTTTAGCTTCTTTCACCCATTTTAAGTAAACCAAATCTATTTTAATTAATTAACTTTAATTATAATAATTATAAATTACTAACCCTTTTACCTATTTTAATTAAAATAAATCTATTTTTATTAATGAACTTTAATTATAAATTACTAACCCTTTCCTTTTAAATGAAAGAATTTCAAAGAGGGGCGATAGTGTAATAAGAGCTAGCTAGATGGCTTCAGCACTTCGAATGAGCAAAACACAGAGGTCTGCAATACAAGCAAAGTATTTGATTTATTGATTTATTAGGATTAAGTAATTAATTATTTTTAAGTAAGCATTGCGGTAACGAACAAGCAACAAGCAAAGATAGAGGTAAGCGGAGAACATACCTGATTTTGAATAAGTAATGTCTTTGATGAATATGAATAGGATATCTTCTATGAATATAGTCTTCTATGATACTAACGATACTAACAGTATAACAGTATTTCCTTTCGCATTTACAGTTTAAATAAATTTAAAGAAATAAGGAAATAAATGCAAAGTTAAATTAAGTTTACTAAACAGATATCATTCATCAATGTTCTGAAAGATAAATCTAGACATTATTTTTGTTTAGGTTACTAAAGCTATTAATATCTAAAGTAATAAATGATTATAGCATATCTCATTTGACACTTGATTACTTGATGACCTGATGAAATTTCTGGGCTATGAAAAAACGTGACTCACTCCTTAAAACTAGCTCCACAATTACCATACAAATTGTCAGTACAACAGCCCCCCTAACATCCCCCTCCGCTAAACTTGAGCCCCTCCCCAAATAACTCAACATTTACAAACATTTTTGGAGAGGTTATAGATACAAATCGGAGGAAATGGTGAGAACGCTGCTATACGAACCAGCACTGCAATTTGATCGTAAATACTTTCCATTAAATAATAAATATACCCATGTAATCAACCACATTACATAGGTAAATTTCATGAAAAAGTTTGCTTTAATCAATCCTTAATATGAAAATATGAAAATATAAATATTACAAAAACATAAATATAGTATTTACAATACATGTCGTACCAACTAAACGACAAGTATATTATCTAATATAACTATTACAAAAACATAAATATAGTAATTACAATACATGTCGTACCAACTAAACGACAAGTATACTATTTACATACTTATTGGTGATTAGAAGAAGACATAGAACTAGAAATCATGTCATCCTCCTCATACATAATTTCGAATATTATCGATCTGTGTCATGATGGATGGGATTTCTTCAACCTCGAAATCCGGGATCGGCTCAAAAACCGACATAGTTTTATTTTCAGAATTAATTATTTCTTTGGACTTCCAGGCCATTGTAGTGAGGGCCCAGAGAATCACATAATCAACATTGGAGGACCTAAATTGAGAGACTCTGTCGACACAATCTGGCAACTGTCTACCAGGAGAAAAATCTATTTTAGTGTTTAAGCCGTATTTTCGGCGAATCAGAGCTTTATTATCTCGGAATAAGGCTATCTCCGAAGATCCAATGGCGAGTAACAATGCCATGATTAATTTTGTACAAATATGAAGTGTTGTATTTCGTGGGCGTTGTTGACAATTTCTCAAACGATTTTGTTCAATACAGTACAGCCACAACACAACACAGCAATACCTATAAAAATACAAAAATACCATTAATAATATGAGAGCAGAGAATATTTTTACATACATAGTTATAAAATTATAAATATATATAATAAACCCAAGATCCCTTCTTTTCCAATCTGAATTAAATAGTTAAATAATAAAGAAGAATTCCCAAACCAATTTAATGGTCAAAGAATTTAATAATCAACCATAAAATTTATTTAGATTCCCAAAAGAATCAAGTTTATTATTAATATTGCCTCACGAATACTCCAACATATCTGAGATTCCAGTACTCTAGTCTTACTTTCTTTTATTATGTACGATTTCAATAATTCAACTACCTACTTCATCTAGATTGAAAATATATTAACGCATTTCAATGGCTTTCGCACCTTTATTTACGACGGACAAGAGACAATTTTTTTTATATATTCAGGGTTAAAACAACCATTAATTAGGGTGTAGAAGAGATTTCCACTTCCTTGAAAACTTCAATCATAAGTACCCAACACAATCGAGGGTAATTATAAATATTTAAATTAAATATTTACTTCAATAGTATATAAAATAAATTTTTATAAATAGTAAATTTGTTAATTTAACTGGATACTTGTTATAATTGATCGTTAGATCAATATAACTCCTATCCCAAACCGGTAATTTCCAATGATTTAGTGACATCAATCGTTGCTGTGAAGACTCTGTATCAACTCCGCATCTTGCCTGCCGTATATGCCTTGTTTGCCTCGGATCAGTCATCTGTGGACCAACATTCATAAATCTAACCTAAATAACTGGAAAAACTAAAAACTTTGGATTAGGGTTAGACATACATAGGAAATATACTGACCTGATTTTGAAATTAAATCAAATCAGAGCACAAGGCAACTTCTTAGTGCACTTAATGAAGAACAAGATTTCTTTCATTAACCAGTCGATACCGATACTAATAACTTGTTATATATTATTTGATACAACAGCCGATACTGATACTGAAAACTTGTAATTTTATTTAGTAATGCATTTTGCATTACTAAAAATAGTAAGTAATGAAAACAAGATTCTCTTCATTAACTAACCGATACTGAACTTTAGCTTTGGGATGTTATTATGGTATGTAATAAATGATTGGGAATTCGAAGAAAGAATACAAATGATCTTTAAAAAAAACTATTATATCATTTATTACTTTGTTTCAAAATATTTAATACTCAAGATTCAAGACATTTAACGAAATATAAGTAGAGAATTATTTTTTATTTTTATATTTTCCCAACCTACGGAAATATTTATTTCAAAAATGGTATAATAATAAAATTTAAATCATAAACGAAACGATAGAATTACTCGAATGATTAATCAATTTACAATTGACTCAACCGATAGAAATTTTTTTCAAATCATCTTCTCAATGAAAACGCAATTATGAATTTATAAAACGAAACGATAGAATTACGTGAATGATTAATTAATTTAAATTAAGATCAACAAAACAAAGTACTACAATTACAAATTATAACTTTCCAAGACAGTGACCTTTTTTTACCTTTGGTAAATTTCAGTAATTTTTAAAGAGACTTTATATAACCATCTACTGAGGAAATTTGATGGTCTGTCAACATTACATTGGGTAATATAGGCAGGACCCATACGTCTCGTAAAAGGCCTATCTTTTCCAGTTTCCAATCTCCCGGCAGAGTCCTAGACATCTAATCGTCCACTGGCTGCGTCAGAAGAAGAACTCAACCCCGGTGACGGTGTCGTAGGGCCCACAGGTAACATGCCAAAAGTGGACCTAATTTAGGTAAGTTGCACCAGTTATTCAGGTAAATATTTATTAATGATAATACTATTGCTAGTATTTTTTAAATAAATAAAATAAATACAATTAATTTTTAAATAAGAAATTCATGAGTTTATCCTTTAAATGTACTGTACTGTTATGCTGTTACTGTTATAATTTCTGATTTTGTGCAAATTATAAATTTAACTTGAAATTATATAATATGATTTAAATTTCTTTTCCCACAGTTATGTAAGTATGTGAGTGTTTAAAAAAGTTTTGGTGTGCGTAATTAAGGTATGTAAACATGAGCATGAGTCCATATATTTGCATTTTTTGATTGTCCGTCAAAATATTTAGAGTTGAAAAACATGCGTGCGCAACTGCATAGGTACGAAAAAGTGTTTTGGTAAAATTAGGTACATTTTGAATATTATGTAATGAAAAAGATAAAAAAGAGGAAAAAATGGATAGAAAAGGTAGCAAACAGTTTAGGATTGAATAATAGTAAAACGTAAACCATAACATGTTTCAAATTCTTTTTATAGATAAAGAAAATCCCGAATAAGAAAAAGAAAAAACCTGGTACCAAAAGCATAAATATTAGAGTAAAAGTGCGAGTTTGGCAACATCTGGAAACTTGGTAATGACGTCATCAAAACCAGGTTGAAGACGATTGGAACGCGTGAATTGTAGTCATTCTGTGTTCGGCTTCAGTCAGAGTGGTTTAGCCACTTAACATTCCTTTTTTGATCCTGACCTGAGTGGTTGTCATTAATAGACTTGTATTTATATTTGTTAATTAAGGTGTTAAAAAACTTAGGAAAATTACCGATTTTGACTATTGACTTGTGGAAATTTATTAAGGTAATATATTGTTATTGTGTATACTTTGATTGATAGTAAGCCATAACTGGAAACGCAACGAGAGAATCAATTGAGACTGTTGTAAGCAAAGGCTTTAACTTGGGCATAGAGACATTCTGTATTTTAAGACTTAGTTCAGTTTTAAGGAAATAGCGATATATTTTTGAAACTCAGATTTATTATTACAGAGTTAAAGATATATTTTTGAAACTCAGATTTATTATTATAGAGTTGAAGTTATATTTTTGAAACTCAGATTTATTATTACAAAGTTAGAGTCTATATTTTTGAAACTCAGATTTATTATTATAGAGTTAAAGTTTATATCTTTGAAACTCAGCTTTACTATTGCAGGGTTGAAGTTTATATTTTTGAAATTCAGATTATTATTATAGGGTTAAAGTTTATATCTTTGAAACTCAGGTTTACTATTGTGGGGTTGAAGTTTATATTTTAAACTCAGATTTATTATTACAGAGTTAAAGTTATATTTTTGAAATTCAGATTTATTATTATAGGGTTAAAGTTTATATTTTTGAAAACAAATTTATTATTGGAGGGTTAACGTTCTAGTTGAAACTTAACTGTTGATGTGCCAAGTTAACTACAATATTATTGAAACTTAGATTTTATGTGAAATAGTTAACGCTATATTTTGAAACTTAACTGTGGATGTGCAAAGTTAACTACAATATTTTGAAGTAGGATTTTATATGAAATAGTTAGTAACTGGTTAACGTCACGATTTTTTTTTTTGAAATTTTAGTTTTTTCATTTGAATTATTCCAGCATTTTGACAATTTTAAGAATGATTTGGGAACTTTAATTTTATTTTAAGAGTTTCGATATTTTGATAATTTTAGTAACACGTTTGGAACTTTAGTTTTCACCTGAATTATTCCAGCATTTTGACAATTTTAAGAATGATTTGGGAACTTTAATTTTATTCTAGGAGTTTCGATATTTTGATAATTTTAGTAACACGTTTGAAACTTTAGTTTCACTTGAATTATTCCAGCATTTTGACAATTTTAAGAATGATTTGGGAACTTTAATTATTTTAGGAGTTTCGAGATTTTGATAATTTTAGTAACACTTTTGGAACTTTAGTTTTCACCTGAATTGTTCCAGCATTTTGACTATTTTACGAATGAGTTGGAAACTTTAATTTTTATTTGAAGGTTTCAATATTTTAATAATTTTAGTAACAGATTTGAAACTTAGTTTTCAGTGGAAACATTTCAACATTTTGGTAATTTTAGTAACAAATTTGAAACTTAGGTTTCAGTGGAAGTATTTCAACACTTTGGTAATTTTGGTAACAAATTTGAAACTTAGTTTTCAGTGGAAACATTTCAACATTTTGGTAATTTTAGTAACAAATTTGAAACTTAGGTTTCAGTGGAAGTATTTCAACATTTTGGTAATTTTAGTAACAAATTTGAAGCTTAGTATTCAGTGGAAGCATTTCAACATTTTGATAATTTTGAGAATAAATTTCACTTTAGTTTTTCATTGGAAATATTTCGTAAACCTTTTGAAGTTTTGATAATTTTGAGAATAAATTTCACTTTAGTTTTTCATTGGAAATATTTCGTAAATCTTTTGAAGTTTTGATAATTTGAGAATAAATTTAACTTTAGTTTTTTCATTGGAAATATTTAGTAAATAATTTGAAGTTTTGATAATTTTTAGAATAAATTTAACCTTAGTTTTTCATTGGAAATATTTCGTAAATTTTTTGAAGTTTTGATAATTTTGAGAATAAATTTCACTTTAGTTTTTCATTGGAAATATTTCGTAAACCTTTTGAAGTTTTGATAATTTTGAGAATAAATTTCACTTTAGTTTTTCATTGGAAATAGTTAGTAAATAATTTGAAGTTTTGATAATTTTTAGAATAAATTTAACTTTAGTTTTTCATAGGAAATATTTAGTAAACAATTTGAAGTTTATAATTTTTAAGAATAAATTTACCTTAGTTTTTTCATGGAAAGTATTTTAGTGAACAATTTGAGTTTGATAATTTTTAGAATAAATTTAACTTTAGTTTTTCATTGGAAATATTTAGTAAACAATTTGAAGTTTTGATAATTTTTAGAATAAATTTAACTTTAGTTTTTCATTGGAAATATTTAGTGAATAATTTGAAGTTTTGAGAATTTTTAGAATAAATTTAACTTTAGTTTTTTAATTTGAAATATTTCATAAACAATTTTGAAGTTGATAATTTTGGGAATAAATTTGAATTTGATTTTTGGGTAGAAATAATTGAAAGCATTTTGATAACATTGGGAATCATTGAATTTGGAGTTTCTTTTGAGATATTATACCACATATTATAATTGGAGGGAGAATTTCGAAACTACTTGGTATAAGGAGTGCTTTATAACATTTGAATAGAATTTACATTAGTTTTTTTTTGTTTGTCAATCCACTGGAATATAATCACAGGTCTTGAATTTTCAAGGGGCTTGATTTGGGATTGGGATATATTTTGGTTACAGAAATTGACATAACTTAAATTGGACGTAATTTTCATTACAACTGAATTTTTTTTTTTAAGTCCAGTTGGAGCTTGTAACTTTTGGAAGATATAATTGCAACAGGATTCGGGTATTGACTTGACAGATAAGCTGTTATTTCTGATGAATTATTGTGATTTGTATATAATTTCGTTTTGATGAGCTTTTGTAAATAAAGAATTTGAATGTATGATAATTATTTCTTTTGTAAATAAAGTTGATTTTCATAACAGGTATTGAATACCTATATTATTTATGATATATATTGAACTTGTAAATAAAACTGATTTTCGGAGTTGATTTTATTCATACTTGAGGGCTTGAAGAAAGTATAAAGGAATAAAAAGGTAGTTCTAGTTGATCTAGTTGAAGTAAATCTGAAATAAAAGATCTAACTACAAGAAAAATAATAGACAACAAAAGAGTTTATTAATAAAAACAGGTAAAAAGAATAATAGACAACAAAAGAGTTTATTAATAAAAAAGGTAAAAAGAATAATAGGCAACAAAAGAGTTTATTGATTAAAACAGGTAACTTGATAAAATAATAAAAGACGAAAAGAATTTATTTAAAGTTAAGACATAAAATAAGATCGACATTGGTTTTGTAAACACAACGCAATCTTTTGTTTAGCAGGAATAAAATATTACACTATACGATCATCAAATTAAGTGATTTTTTCGATTTTCACATTCCCTCACCAGAAGTTTTCTTTTGGTGGTGCAGTTGAATTATAAGGGCCATTATCTGAAGGTTAAACCTGCACTACTACAAAACCGAAAATATGACACAGTAGATTAAATTCCTTGGTGGACTAAATGACAGAAAATCGAAATACCAAAGGTAAAATGACTCTGAAGGTCAAAATGGACCAGAAAGTACTAATTGTGAGTTTTGTAGTAAAAAAGGACACACTGTGAAGGATTGTTACAGGAAGAATAGATGTTGTTTTTGCTGTGGCAACAAAGATCACCAAATTAAAGACTGTGAAGTGAAAAATCGGGAAAGTGAAAGACCATTACGAAATATAAGAAGAATTGAATGTACTTTTTGCAAGAAAAGAGGCCTTACCTTGATACCTTGATGAATTTTCCGTGCTCCTCATCAACTAGGATATTGGCACGTGCAAAACTATTTTAATTAATCCATTCACAGATAGAGAAAAAAAAAATCACTGTAACAAAGTAAACACTGCACTTTTATACAGTGGAGAATATTTGACTCTCCCTCAAAAAATGAAGAATATAATTTCCAGGAAACATAGATGAGAGTAAAGTATTTATATCGAAAGATACCTTCAATTCTTGACACTTCTGTCTTAAATATGCTCTTTGTCGTTGAAATAATGGGCAAGCCATAAATATATGCAAAACACTTAGTTTAACATTACAAAGTGAAATGTGTCAAATTTTAGAACGATATTCAAAACACATTCGCGACACATTCGCGCCAAGGCGTAAACGTGACAAGACCACTTGTTCCCTTCTCTTTAACTTGTATGTATAACTCCAGTCCTGAATCAATGGTTTGATTGCTGGTAGCCATCCCCTACACCCGTTCCACTGCCTCTGCCATAATTGACTGCATATTCGATAAACTGCAATTTTGAATTCTGATAAAGAAATGCCTATATCAACAGGCATTCCAAGAACAGCAGAATCTTTGGCCGCTTTATCCACTCTATCATGCTGGGCAATGCCCACATGCCCTGGAATCCATATTAATAAACACTTCCTGCAATTTAATGTGCACAAAAGATTCTTAATCTTATAAATTAAATAATGTGTTGTAGTAATATTGTTTAAAGCCTGAAATACCGAATAAGAATCAGTAAAGATAGCCAATTTAGAGTGTGGTCGAGAACGAAAATGAAGTAAAGATCTATATATCGCATATGCCTCTGCTGTAAAGACCGAACTATATTCTGGCAACAGATACTGAAACACATGTTCATTATACAGAAATGCACATCCAACAACATTATCAATCTTGGAGCCATCCGTAAAACTGATATTATAGTTTTGTAACTGTAAAAGACTTATCTTTTCCATAAACAAAGATCTATATACTTCTTGAGGTGTTTTACATTTTTCATATTTTACAAAAGTATTATCAAAGTCCAAATTTGCACAAGTATCATCATGCAGCAGAGGAAACTGTGCCAACTTCTGAACTGGAAGATTATTTTCAATCAGGAAGCATTTCAATCTACCAACACATGGTAACTGATAAGGTCTTGTTTTAAAAAACTCATATATATAGTAATCTTTATAAAATTTACTCACTGGGTGATCATACTTACAAATCCTACTACCCATATAGTTTAGCCCTAATAATTTACGTCTTATAGGTAAGGGCATGATATGGGCTTCGGCCTCCAAGAAATCACTTGGTACAATTATCAATGCTCCACTGCTTGTCTTATACCTGATATTGAAGGGGATCCATTTCAAAAGAATTATCTCTGATAATGAGTCGTAAATGAAACACCCATAATCTATTTTAGCTCGAAGATTACCTTAAAGAGATACAATAATAAATCTCTGTCAACACCACTAACATTACTACTAATATATCTTAATAACAATAAGGCCTTTTCACTTCTTTGTAACAAGTCATTGACATGACACTTCCATGTTAATTTACTATCAAAGTTCAGTCCTAAAAACTTATGGGCATGTGTATATTGAATAGATGAACCACAAAAGGAAAATAATGGGGGAGGATCATAGGGTCTCCTTGTAAATATTATAGCTTTTGTTTTATCAGTGGAAAAATTTAAGCCCCACTCCTCAGACCATTGAGAAACTTCTCCAAGGGCATCTTGCATTCTATCAAGAGCTGTATATAAATTTGGATCTGATACCCACAATGCACAATCATCTGCATATAAAGAAAAGTGAATATCTGATCCACAATTTTGAAAAATATCATTGATCATCAAGGAAAATAAGCATGGACTTAATACACTACCCTGTGGTACACCAAACTCCATATGAAATAATTCTGACCGTGTATTTCCCATCTGCACCTGAATTCTCCGATTCTTCTAAAAAAGTTTTTTGATAAAAAATTTGGGAGATTTCCTCTCAGGCCCAAATTATATAGTTTAAGTAAAAGTCCATGTGTCCAAACCGTATCATACGCCTTCTGGATATCTAGAAAAACAGCCACCATATATTCACCTAGAATCACAGTGCTTCCGAAAGTAGAAGTGCTGCTTCTTTTGCGGGAGGCAAGGGCACAAAATAAGAAATTGTAAAGTAAGAGAAAGAGAAACCCAGAAGGAAAAACCTAACAACCAGACCCAAGATGGAGTGGGTACCACTGTAAAAGAACCGATATCAGGGATATTTTGTTTGTATTGCGGAGAACCGCATTTCATGAAGAATTGTAAGGAATTTCAAACCAGTGTGATGCAGGTAATTTGTCGATTGAAAGATCTCGAAGCTTGTGAAGAAAGTAGAAGACAGAAGGAAACGTGTAGAAGACTGGAAGAAGAAATAAACGAAATGAACATCTTTGAACAAAATTAAACCCAAACAAACTATTCAACTGAAGTAGCTTCACTACTATCACAATGCAATAAACTACTACAGAACAGGCAACCAACCTAGGAACAAATTTATGAAATCCATACCCTGAGTAAAAAGATTACCAGCCAATTTCTACGCAGGAAAATTAAAAGCAGACACAAAACAATTGAAAGGCAGGGTCCGATGATAGGTTTAATTTTAGTGGGATGCAAATTGGGAGAATTTGCAAAAAGATCATAACTCTGAGAGAAACTTAAAGCAAAACGATCACATTTGGAAAGTAACCCATCAGGAAAATGGCAATCTCCCTAACAATAGTAAAAGAGAAGAAATTTCAACTGATGAAGTAGAGGAGAAATTTTGTTTAGTACCAGTAAATGGTAAACTAGAAGAAACTGAAAAAATTGGAACTTTAATTGAGTTGAGTCAGCCGGAAAAAACGTTAAAGGAACTAGTGGAAATTAGACCAAAAGAATTGGTGTTAATTGAAGACACAAGTAAGAGCGGGAATCATATCAGGAAGACCAAAGTAGAAGAAGCAGACCTGATTTAGCTAATGCTGTAAGTGATGTAAATAATTAATAAGGGAAGGTTAAAGAAATGAGAAAGCTGATTAATATCTTGAAAAGAGATTCCTTTAAGACCGGGATACAAGTTAACTAATCCAACTATGACGCATTATGGGCCACATGAAATAATTAACATACATGAAGAAAGGGAATCTTATGATATTCGGAACGTGGAGAGTGGGTTGGTATTGGAGGATATACCTAAATTAGACTTGAAGAAGTGCAAAAGGAAACACATAAGGAAATTAAATAAGAATGTCTGACAGGAGAATTTAGGCTTAGGCTTATTATTGGTATCATTGGCGGTTGCCATTGGTATTGTATGTATTTTTGTATAGCAGTGTTTGTAAGTTAAAGAAAAAATTTTTAATCTAGGTTAGGATTAGTATTCGTACAGTAAAGATTGCCATCAGTTAAGAAAATTATGTTTGTCAGTAGTAAGGGATTATTGGAATAAAATAAGATCAGAAACATATAGGTTGCCTTGACAATTTATAAAACTATTAGAAAATTTTTGTGAAAATTTGCAATGGCAATTGGCCATATTTTGTATTGCATCCGTATCCAGCAGCTGTTGATGCCTTGTGGAAGATTCTTCTTAGCCAAATAAGGTTGAGGAGATTAAGTTTAACTTGCATTGTATATTTTTGTTTCGTTTCAGTTAATTATGTTGCAGAAAAAGCAGATTTGTTCGTCCATACAAGGAGATAGTCGAGTACAGGCTTTGGCCGGTATCCCCATTTATACATCCAGTAGAGTGCAGAATTTTTTTTTTGGGTTTGTAAAAACCCAGAATGAGAAATCACATCGACGTTCATGGATGAAAACCCAGAGGTTAGGTTTAATGAGGATTTTGAAAGAACCTGAAAACATGGAACAATTTAACATCCATAAAATTGAGACCCAGAAAGGAACGGAGTTACGTATAGTAAAGCGGATCTTGACATACGATGAGATAAAAATTGAGCCCACTGAGATATTAGAACAAGACTCCGAGGAGGAGGCAGACCATCTTGCAATGCATCGCGCCTAAAGAAACCAACGTTGAGCTTCAGAGGGGAGGTGTCGTAGGGCCCACAGGTAACATGCCAAAAGTGGACCTAATTTAGGTAAGTTGTGCAAGTTTTGCCATAAAAAAAGTATTGGTACAGAAGCCTATTTTATTATTATTATTATTATTATTATTATTATTATTATTATTATTATTATTATTATTATAGGGCCTAGTATAGATCACTATTCATAATTAAGAGCAAATATATCATTGTAGGATTCATTAATTGCAGTTCAGGTTAAAAAGTCTATTATAAAATTCGAAATATGAAAGAATGAAAGTCCTCTAAGAAATTATTAAATAAGATTTTAAAAGTAAAAGTACAAAGTTATGTACAGTATGTGATGTTTTAACAAAAGTTTTGTGGTGCGTAATTAAGGGTGTTTGATGTAAACATGAGCAGAGGTCCATATATTTGCATTTTTTGATTGTCCGTCAAAATATTTAGAGTTGAAGAAAAAACATGCGTGCGCAACTGCATAGGTACGAAAAAGTGTTTTGGTAAAATTGAATTCTTGAATTATCTATGTAATGAAAAAGATAAAAAAGAGGAAAAAATGGATAGAAAAGGTAGCAAACAGTTTAGGATTGAATAATAGTAAAACGTAAACCATAACATGTTTCAAATTCTTTTTATAGATAAAGAAAATCCCGAATAAGAAAAAGAAAAAACCTGGTACCAAAAGCATAAATATTAGAGTAAAAGTGCGAGTTTGGCAACATCTGGAAACTTGGTAATGACGTCATCAAAACCAGGTTGAAGACGATTGGAACGCGTGAATTGTAGTCATTCTGTGTTCGGCTTCAGTCAGAGTGGTTTAGCCACTTAACATTCCTTTTTTGATCCTGACCTGAGTGGTTGTCATTAATAGACTTGTATTTATATTTGTTAATTAAGGTGTTAAAAAACTTAGGAAAATTACCGATTTTGACTCACTGATTTTGACTATTGACTTGTGGAAATTTATTAAGGTAATATATTGTTATTGTGTATACTTTGATTGATAGTAAGCCATAACTGGAAACGCAACGAGAGAATCAATTGAGACTGTTGTAAGCAAAGGCTTTAACTTGGGCATAGAGACATTCTGTATTTTAAGACTTAGTTCAGTTTTAAGGAAATAGCGATATATTTTTGAAACTCAGATTTATTATTACAGAGTTAAAGATATATTTTTGAAACTCAGATTTATTATTATAGAGTTGAAGTTATATTTTTGTAAATAGTCTTTTAACACAGTCTAAAGCTTTCTCTGTGCAACTCACTCAACCGAGACTTAAATGCTATGATTAATCTTTTATGTGCCCCACAAGTAAAGTTTTATATTTTTGAATTCAATGCCTATGTCACACCCTTAAATAATCATCACAGTATCGTTAGCATATATAAAAACGCTGCCCTACCAAATACTTTCAGTAAATTCATATTAGTAACTTTAACAATTTTATCCACATTATTATTATAGGGTTAAAGTTTATATTTTTGAAAACAAATTTATTATTGGAGGGTTAACGTTCTAGTTGAAACTTAACTGTTGATGTGCCAAGTTAACTACAATATTATTGAAACTTAGATTTTATGTGAAATAGTTAACGCTATATTTTGAAACTTAACTGTGGATGTGCAAAGTTAACTACAATATTTTGAAGTAGGATTTTATATGAAATAGTTAGTAACTGGTTAACGTCACGATTTTTTTTTTTGAAATTTTAGTTTTTTCATTTGAATTATTCCAGCATTTTGACAATTTTAAGAATGATTTGGGAACTTTAATTTTATTTTAAGAGTTTCGATATTTTGATAATTTTAGTAACACGTTTGGAACTTTAGTTTTCACCTGAATTATTCCAGCATTTTGACAATTTTAAGAATGATTTGGGAACTTTAATTTTATTCTAGGAGTTTCGATATTTTGATAATTTTAGTAACACGTTTGAAACTTTAGTTTCACTTGAATTATTCCAGCATTTTGACAATTTTAAGAATGATTTGGGAACTTTAATTATTTTAGGAGTTTCGAGATTTTGATAATTTTAGTAACACTTTTGGAACTTTAGTTTTCACCTGAATTGTTCCAGCATTTTGACTATTTTACGAATGAGTTGGAAACTTTAATTTTTATTTGAAGGTTTCAATATTTTAATAATTTTAGTAACAGATTTGAAACTTAGTTTTCAGTGGAAACATTTCAACATTTTGGTAATTTTAGTA
>JABUQX010003900.1:45000-46092 GCA_015478945.1 Trachelipus rathkii | reverse complement strand
TGCTCCTGCGGTAGGTGCTCGAAGGAGCCGAGGTCTAGCATACCATCTTCATTGACCTTTCCTCGTACCACAAGGATTCCTTCTTTTGGACGATTTATGTGGCGGATTAAGAATCTCCAGGATGATCTGTGAGGCCTTTCAAAGCCACTTCTGTTCTATGGAACTCTTTGCCATCATCTGTTTTTCCTCCTGTATTTAATCTTCCTCTCTTTAAAGCTCGCGTCTGCGCTCACTGAGAGATTTTTTGTTGGACGGATTTGTGAGTTTTCTTCTAGCTTATTATTCTACCCCCTCCTTGAAAAGGCTCAGCCCGTGAGGGTGTAACCTATACTATCGGTAAAGTCAAAGTGCAATACCTTCAAATAATCTCCTTTTTTTTTGTTTTAAAACACAGCAAATGCATCTGTATTGATTCTCGCTCTTATATAAATATTATATATTATATATAATATTATATATATAAATATATATATATATAATATATATAATATATAATATATATAATATATATATATATAATATATATATAAAGCACTGCAGTTGAGAAACATATTACCCTAGTAGCCACGTAACCCGTCTGCAAAACTAGACATAATAATAATTAATAATAAATGATAATTAATAATAATAATAATAATAATAATAATATAATAATAATAAAAATAATAATAGATAATAATAATAATAATAATAATAATAATTAATATAATATAATAATAATAATAATAATAATAATAATAATAATAATAAGTAATTGGCAATATAATATTGCCTATTGGCAGAAAACACTTGCAATAAGTGGTAAAAGAAACTATTAACAGAGGGGGGGTTGAATAGAGAGATAAACAGACGGGGCTAAATAGTTCTTTAATACGGAACGGGACTAACTTTAACTACGTTCAGAATGATGAAAGCTTATTTCCTCTATATATACTAACTCTTATATACCTATTTACTCTTTAACTTATATACTCATTAATTACTTATTTTATAACACTTTCTTATACCCCATCTTTTCAAAAACCTTATCTTCCACCCTCACTTTTTATCTTTCTTCTTATTTTTTAGTTCATTTAATTCTTTATTCTACCC
>JABUQX010003900.1:27500-35000 GCA_015478945.1 Trachelipus rathkii | reverse complement strand
AATTTATTCACAACTATTAATATTTGGCAGCATGCTTTTCAGCCGTAGCATTAGATAGAGGAAAGAAGATGATTTTTTTTGAAGGATAAGTATTAATTTAAATTACTGTCTAACTCTAAGAATTGCATGCAGAACTAAAAAGCCCCCCCCCCCTTTTTTTTTTTTATTTATTTAATCTTATTTTTCTCTTGGGTTTTCAGCGTTCCTATCGGTTATGTTATGAAAAATTCTTACATTTCTTAAATTTTCTACTGCCTCTTTCCCTTGCTTTAAAATATAAACGTTATTCTTTTTTATCCGTAGCACCCTGAAAGGTCCTGAGTATCTCTCTGACAGTTTCCCTACATTATACTGTTGATTTCTTATTAACACGGCCCTTGCCTTGTGGAGATCTTTCGGAACAAATATATTTTTATTTTTATATACAACCTGTGGGGCCAGAGGCCTACGCATTAAAGCCACTAGTTTCTTCAAATAAGCACTTTGACTGACTGTGGCACTGAGTGCCTCCTTCTGTAACAAGCTTCCTGGCACTGATAGATTTTGGCCGAACATAAGCACACTGGGGGTGACCCCTTGGTCATTTAGAGGGCTAATTCTCAAACAATACAGTGCCCAAGGCAAAATTTCAGGCCATTTTAACCCTTCATTCTCCCTATCATTAATCATACACCTTAGTGTCACTATGAGAGCTTGGTTTAATTTTTCTGCTTGGCCGTTCGAACGAGGGGAGTTAGGCGTTGTGATAATATTATCTATGTTGAGTAGGTTACACACGTCATTAAATAATTTGGCAGTGAACTGGCTTCCTCGATCCGAAATGAGTCTTTTTATTGAGCCACAGAACGGAAAAATTTCGCTCACTAACACATTTAACACCGAGTCGACCGTCGCCTGCCTAAGAGGGTAGGCGAAGGGATACTTACTAAATCTGTCGATAAAAACAAGCAGATAATTGAACCCCATACTATACGGAAGCTTACATAAGTCCACATGAAGGGTGTCAAACTTCTCCGAGACTTCCTTAAATCTGCCGAATTCTGGAGATATCCTTCTAACGCTCTTGTTTTTCTGACAGACGTCACAACTCTGTATAAATTTCTTTACTCTACTATGCATGAATCTGAAGGCAAAATCCGCTTTCAGGATAGTCAACGTCCGTTTAATTCCCAAGTGATTTGTGTTATGTATTTTCTCTATGACATCATCCACCAGATTTTCCGGTACTAATATTCTAGCTGTGCCTGTGGAGATATCAACTGCCAAAGACAGCTCCTCGCCCCGATGGATGAACTCCTTGTAACAGGCCTTCAATCCACTAGTTTTCAGCCCCTTTATTAGGTCCCTTATATAACCATCAGTCTCCTGTTCTATAGCTATCTCTTTGAAATCTACACCATCCTGCATTTTCTTTATCATTCCACTTAACCCTTTTTTACTGTATGTTATCGTATTTATCACAAAATCATCAAAGTCATTATCATCACCAGCTTCGCTACTATTATCATTGCCACTATTATTATTACTACTACTACTACTACTACTACCGCTATTAATTATCATTTTATTATATTATTATTATTATTATTATTATTATTATTATTATTATTATTATTACCGCTTTTATTATTATTTTTATTATTATTATTATTATTATTATTATTATTATTATTATTATTATTATTATTATTATTATTATTATTATTATTATTATTATTATTATTATTACTATTATTATTATTATTATTATTATTATTATTATTATTATTATTATTATTATTATTATTATTATTATTATTATTATTATTATTATTATTATTATTATTATTATTATTATTATTATTATATATTATTATTATTTATTATTATTATTATTTTATTATTATTATTATTATTTATTAATTATTATTATTATTATTATTATTATTATCATTATTAATTATTATTATTATTATTCTCATTATATTATTATAATTACTCCAGTAAGTTTTGTTCTTTTAATGTTCGGTTTAAAGGGCTTAACCCTTCCATAACGGAATTCAGAGAATTCCATCCACTAAACTCCTCCTCCAGTTGTAACTCCGTTTCCATGGCAATTTCTTTTGGCCACGCCCACTCCCCATTTTCTATACAAGCTAGTTGCAATTGCAAATCCCCAGCCTCTATAATCTTATCTCTTTCGTTAGCCAATTCTGTCAAAATTATCGCCAATTTATTCTTAGCCTTAGAGACCAATTTAAATTCAATGTCAAAATTTGCAATGGCATTCAATAAATTTATCTCCCTAATATTATGAACATTTGTAGCACTCTTTTTCGTATAAGCCGTGATCAACCCACTGTTGCTGGTACAAATACTGACCTTCCTATTTGCAATTAAGTAAGCATATTTTTGTAAACTGTTATTGACGCATAACAATTCCTTAACTAACTGTGGTAGTGCCACTTCCACCTCAGTAAGTATAGTACTGTAAAGTGCGAAAATCTTTGTCTGATTATTTTCTTCCCCCATAAGTGCGCTGGCTATAGTAAGCTCGCTTACCTTCGTGTATAATAGTAACTCAGTTTTTTCATCAGGGAACGACAATAGGGTGGCACTCACCATAGCCGCTTTAGCTTCTTGAAATGCCCGGTCTGCTTCCACCCCCCAAGAAATCCTTTTATTGGAGGCTGGTTTTCCTCAACATTTTTTAGGGGTTGCAACAATTGGCCGCTCCGAGCTATGTTAATTCGCAGAAGTTATATAGACGAGAATGCCTCTAAGTTGCTTGAAGTTGTCTGGCTTGCACATTTCACCACTGCCATCGATGCTTTTCTCTTACTGCCTAATTCCCTTCTCGCTAATATTGAAACCTAGAAAATCTGTTTCTCCGACTGCAAGTACACATTTTTTTGGGTTCATATAAATTTTCATATACTTTAATCTCTCTAAAACTTTCTCCAACATTGCAACATGTTCTTCAAGAGTCGAACTGGCAATTAATATGTCATCTAAATAAACAAAAACATTCCTTAAATCTCCAAGCAAGATTGACATGAAGCGCTGAAAGGCACTAGATGAACACTTGTGTCCTTGTATTAAATAGTTAAAACTGTAGTTACCAAAAGGACAAGTAATAGTGAAATATTTCTTTGTTTCCTCGCTGATCGGCACGTTATAGTAAGCTTGCCGAACGTCTAGCCGTGTTAGCAACTTGCAATGTTGCAATTGCAGTAAGATATCCTTAATCTTAGGCAGAGTAAAATTGTCAGAGGTTGATCTCTGGTTCAATAATCTCAAATCAACGACTAAACGAACTCTGCCATCCGGCTTTGGCAAGAAACTAGTTGGGAAACCCCAATCGCTTCTCCCCCGCGAAATGACCCCCGCGTCCAATAATTTATTTATTTCCTTCTTGGCCTTTTCAAAAAGATGCGGTGCTATACTTCTACTCCTTAGCTGTATCGGCGTGCCTTTGATCTCTACATGGTATGGGTAATTTGCCGCCAACTCGCATAAAATCTCTTCTTTTAAGGGGCACTCTTCTCTCTCCCATCCCCCCTCATCAACAGTGCAATCTTCAACCCCCCTCCCAATAGTACAATCCTTACCCCCCCCCTCCCCCCTCCCCTATAGTTTCATTACCATCAAGTTGTGAATGAGCGACAAAGCCATTCTCACAGCTGTCAAAATAAGCCACGCCTTCTTTCTTCCTGTACTTTGTACAGATAAAGCGCCATCTTTTGAGTTGATCATTCTTTAAATTTAAATTAGGTGCTTCATAAGGATTTAAGAACAAGACTTGATACTTCCTAATTAAATTATTAACTAATTCGTATTCGCAAAGCGGTATATTTAAAGAGACAGCGGTTAGAGGGAAGATAGAATTTCGAACATGCTCCGAAAAATCAAAAGCCTCATTACTAAGAGAAATACTACGTTTCGTGCTGGGATCTAATAAATAATGGCACCTAAAGTCAATAATGAACCCGTGTTCTTTGAGAAAAGGCATGCCGAGAACATTAAATTTGATATCTGCCGCATAGGCATGCACATTGTAAAGTCTATCTAACCCCAAATCAATTTTGATTACCCTTTTATCATAAATGTTCATGCAGCCCCCATTTGCGGCTCTGGCACTGCCAATCGGGGCCCCCTCCTTATCTAATTCAGAAGCACTCATAAGGTTGAGGCAACTCCCACAGTCTAGTAAATAGGATTCATTGTTAGTTTTATCCGAAATGTAATATAGTTTATCAAAAACTATATCTCTAACAGCTGCAACTGATTTCAGTTGAGTTGCCAGAAACTTCCACTACAGTATTACCAGATAAGTCACATGCATTATTCCTTAAAATTAATGATCCCTCATGCTTATCGGAAGGAGAAGAACCTCCTTCATCCCTAAAGCTAATACAATTCATTTTCAGAAAGGGAATTTCGCCCCCTTCATTAATTACAAATTCATTTTTATCATTATTTTTATCAACAAGTATGGAGTCACAAGTCTGAATCGCCTCCATCCCCGCCTTCTCCCCAGTGATCAAAGTGGGGGAGCAGGTCGACTCCGAGGGGGGAAACAACGACTCATTCACAAGTCTATTGCTTTCAAAGTAATTATAAGAATTTACAAAACCGTTATTGCCATCATTATGGCTATCATTCCTAATTCTACAATCACTACTGTTATTATTGTCATTATTGCTATTAATCTCACCATGCATTGAGTTACAATGTAAAGTCGTAGAGGACTCCTGTGGGGGAGAGGTTGACTCAGGTGGGAGAGAAGCTGACCCGCTAGAAGTCCCCACCTCGTCCATTTGAGTCATCGTTTCACCGTTAAAATTCTCGATTTCAGATGCATTGTTAATTACCCGCTCCTGCCCTTGATTATTTTTACAAGTAAAATTTCTATTCCATTTAAATCTATTAATATAATTAACATTTCCATCATACCCACGATTAACATAATTACAATTATTACTAAAATACCTATTACTATTATGGCCATTAAGATTAGCATACCCATTATTATTATAAAAACTATTATAATCAACACGTGCATCATTATTATAACCATTACTGCTATAATTAATATTTTCATTACCATGGTGATTATTATTATAAAAATTGTCCCTATCATAGTTACTGTAATTTCTATTATTATAATTATGACTATAATTCCTACCGTTATTATGACTATCATTATAATGATGCCTTCCACTATAGTTAAAATTAACATTTCCCCGCCCAAAATTAGACTTATTCATACAAAAGTTGCAGGGTAAACAATTACAAGGATTTCTACTCACACAAGCGTTATTCCCCCACATATTTACCCCCATCTGGCCTGGGAGTCGTCTCACAGGCCAACCTCTCCATTTCCCTGGTTCGAAATGTTGGAGTTCCGCTGCGGGGGAGAGGGAGTTGCCGGGGGTGGTGGAATTAAGGCATACATTGGGCAATATCGACCTTCACACCTAAATGATTTATGCAAGAATTTCCTATGGAACCTACAAAGACCTTCAGTACTTGGGCCAGCTGCAACATTGTTATAAGTTGATCGGTTGAAGCCTCTTTCTCTTGAACCCTGATTATTGCTGGGGGTGGGGGAATTCTTCGCATTCTGACACATCGTCTTAGCGAGCTCTATTACGCTCTTGGCGAGTGACCTCATTTCTTCAGCTGACTTTTCATGAGAGATTATCAGTCGACTTATTTCTCTCTCTTGCGCAGAGACCTCTCTGCCCGGCAGCTTGGTGACTTTCTCTTCTGCTGATCGTACGGCGTTTACAGGCTGCCATTCGGTTCTCCCCCGCGGGGATTGTGAAGCTCGTTTGGGAAAAAAAATTTGTTAAAAATGTCGTCGGCAATTTCAATTAATTCCTCAAAATCATGGTTCTTCTCTGTTGTCATGAGGGAGATCTGTAACTGCTGAGGTAATCGTAAGAGAAAGAGTTCTCTAATAAATTTTGCATCGTTGTCAGTTATTGAATCGAAGCTGCATAATCCGAGCATTTCTTTTATTCTAACTGCGTAGTCGGATGGGAGCTCTCCTTCCCTCATTCCTGATCGAAAGACTTCTTCTATCTGCGTTCTTAGCGATGGTGCATAGAGTTTTTCTATTACTTTTACTAATTTGGTATAACAATCGTCTTTTAGGGGAAGTTTCAACGAATTTGTAATCTTGCTTGGTAATTTTGATGCCAGTAACCTTACCCTCTCCCTTTGATCGATGATTTCATTAAGGTTGAAGATCATTGTCGTCTGCCGAATCCACTCTAAGGCATCAAATTCGTTGAAGGGGGGAATAGCATTGAGGGGGAGATTCTTCTTTCTTCCTTTTCTCCCTAAGAGAGTGGGGGAAGGGTGACTCTTCACCAGGTTTGCTGCTTCATGCTCTTCTTGGATCTCGCTTTCCGATTCTGTTTCGTATTGTGATGCGTCACCTTCTTCATTTGCTCCTTCGGTCGGGGGGACTTCTGGGGGAGTGTGATGGGGTCTTGATGATTGAGACCGAGTCACAATAGCTATGTTGTTCCTCTTCGTTTGAACCCTGGGTGACTTTCTTTTCAGACTTGGCATTCTTAACGGTTTTTTTTTTTTCGTTTAGGGGAAAGTTTTTAAGCCTATTGCGATAGGGTTTCTTATTTCACTGCTTTTTCGGGGAATTTGAACTGTTTTTTTTTGTTGTTTTTTTTTTTTGTGTGTGTTTGTGTTTTGAATTGGCACTTTTTTTTCACTTCACTGTCTTAATTAGGCACTGTTTGAATTAATTCACTGTTTGACACTCTTCAGATCAGTTAGGTATGGGAGTTCAACGTCACTCTGGAAAGGTTACCATTTCTTTGCATTAACCCTTGAAGAATTAATACAGTGGTAATAAAAAGGAATAATTACTTCTTATCTTTATTTTTAAAATTAAGTAAATCGAATAGTAAATAATGGTATCAATGTTAAGAACAATTTAAAATGCAATCAATTCATTAGTTAACACAATAGGCCAGTTCACAGTCATTAATAAGATTAGTGAAAGCTAACACTATAATTTCTATAATCAAAACACAATTCTCCGGTCTTTTAACGAGCCGAAGCTTAATGCGACCTCTCTTCTTATGGTATGAGACGCTAACTGACCTTGCCTTCCCTCAAATGCCAGGCATTCTCGGGTAGCATTTTGCAGTGACTCATTTTTACGACAATGGTGTCGTACAGAAGAGTCACCGAATATTTTTCTTACATAATGAAATACCAATAATAATTAAAATTTAACATATAGAGAACCCCCTTTTTGAGTGATGTTACAGGTGTATATAGCCATGTACAAAGCTACTATGAGAGGTGTACAGGATTATTGTGAGGGCAGAAGAGAAATCTTTCCTTCACTATATACTATATATATATAATATATATATTATATATATATATATATGTATAAAGCGTACATCGACTGCATATATATATAAAAGAACGAGGATATATAAAATATAGTTATAGAAAAATATATATATATAGTGTGGT
>JABUQX010003900.1:20000-25000 GCA_015478945.1 Trachelipus rathkii | reverse complement strand
TACAAAGAAATTATCTAAGTAAAAAATGTGGATCTCCCTTGACTACATATGCTCTAAAAATTTCATCCAGATCGCATGAGCAGAAAAAAATTATCGTAATTTTTCATTTTTAAAAACAAAAAAAAGTGGGTTTTGAATTTTGACATTGCTGTGCACAAATTTCAAAAAATCAAAAAACTATTTCGTGCATTTTGTAGGTAATGGACCCATCTATGCATATTTCAAGTTTGAAGTCATTTCAAAAAAATTGTAGGAGTTGAAGCTAAAAATGTCAAAAACATAGGTTTTGAAAAAATGAAAATTCTGAAACAATGACTACAGACACAGAAAAATACTTGAAAACGACGTTTTAGACGTCAGAAGAAGCTGCGATTTGCTTCTTTTTGCCTGAAAATTAAGAATTTTATGTCCATTTTTAGAGGAAGGGTGAAAATTGGGCTCAACCCTAAGCAAATATTGGATCCTGCCCTATTAAATTTTAGAGAGGTGTCTGATATAAGAAGCCTTAAATCGAAATGGTTTGAATTTCTATTTATTCAATATATTGCAACATTAAAATATAATAATGAGGAGGATGTTTTTTTTTATTTATTTATTTACATCAAACACCACCGCTCTCGGGCAGAGCCCGACACAAAATGTTCAAGGAGGGATTGTACTCAATTTACGACCAAGTAGGACGAAGCTTAGCCTAAGGAGAAAATAGCTGACATTCTATATTTTTATAGGCCTACAATTACCTCTGCTTCAATTGAAGATACGAGAAAGATGTTTGCTTACTTTAAGTAAGGTTAAGATAAGTTACGTTAGGTTACATAGATTTAAATGTTTTTTATCTAACTTCAGTTATGTTTGATACATCATTTATTTATTACTTTTAGACTCCAAAAGATGTAACTAGTTATTTTCTTTAACTTTTTCTTTAACTTTTTCTTTAACTTTTTCCATTATTTTTTTTCTTTAAATTCTCCAAAATTTATTGAAATTGGGTTGTCATAATTATCAACTTTTGCATTTCATTTATTTCATAAAATTGGATTGAATATATAAAGATTATTTAAATAAATAAATTCATTTATCACTATTTAAAGCCTTGTTTTTACATTTAAATCGTTTTTATATTTAAAATTATATCATAAAATTTTAACATTATTGGAGAAAACTTACGAAAATAAAAATAATTTAGTACCATTTCTTTTTGATATTTATTTATTCATTTACTTTTTCATTTCGTATTAAAAGTGAAAATCGTCTATAAAGATCGTATCGAAATAGGTAATTACCAATTTATTTCTATTTTGGACCTATATAATAAAGGCGTTTTCGTTTTTGCATTTGTGCTTACGAAACGTAAGAAATCCTCGAGTTTGCGTTCGTTTTTGTCAAACTTAGAGCAAAATACTAAGAAATGCTTACCAAACGTAAGGAATTTCCTTAATTCTGTAAGATTGCTATTTCCTGTGCTTGCTGAATTTAGTACGTTTTTACGAAAAAATGTAAACAAAAAAATGGCGGAGTGGTAGGCCCGTTTGGATTATTGATTAAAGTTTCATTCAATAAAATCGGCTTTAAATCTAATTTCTTCCAAATGGATAAACTCCATCATAATAGTTGATCAATTATTTGTAATATAAGCCATTTGTTATTTTTTTTATTTCTGTTTATTCCAAATCGACGGGTTCCATCACAACAGCTGATTCCAAATGTTTGTAAACAAAACTAAACCTCGTAAGAAATCGTGGTCGTTTTTGCACTAAATTCGTGCTAAAACTGTGTAAGCATTTCTTACCGAGCGTAAGCACAAATAACGAAAACGGTCTTAGTTAGAACTGAAAAAAAATGTTTACGGTTAGATCAGTATTGTCGTTACAGGTTTGTATTCTTAACAGTAGTTAAAAGTATATATCGTTCACTCGATGTATTTCATATGAATGTGAACAGCTGTTCACATTCATGTGGAGCTTTGTATGTTCATTGCTGTTCACATTCATGTGGTTTTATCTTTAATGCACTTACATTTCTCATTTTAATCGTGTCTGTCGGTCTTTAATTTGGCACTGGCTCTTCATTTCCCCCTAACTCTCCTGGAATTTTTTTGGTAAAATAAGATGACCTCTTGTTTTTCCAAGTCAGAAGATATATATATATATATGCAACTATATATATATATATATATATATATATATATATATATATATATATATATATATATATATATATATATATATATATATATATATATATATATATATATATATATATATATATATATATATATATATATATATATATATATATATATATATATATATATATATATATATATATATATATATATATATATATATATATATATATATATATATATATATATATATATATATATATATATATATATATATATATATATATATATATATATATATATATATATATATATATATATATATATATATATATATATATATATATATATATATATATATATATATATATATATATATATATATATATATATATATATATATATATATATATATAATATATATATATATATATATATATATATATATATATATATATATATATATATATATAATAATAATAATAATATATATATATATATATGCGATAGTGCGATCAACCTCAGCTAGAGTTTCTTCTTGTACTTATCTCTGTCCTAGACCTACAGGAAATCTTTCCGAATCACAAATAGGTTTTCCTCATATTTATATTAATATTTATTCTTCATTTGCTTTAATTATTATTTTTATTTTTCTTATAACTTAAAATTAAAAGACTAAAGTCCTAAAAAAAATTATATAGTTTGAAAAATTCCAGTAGGGGGTTCAAACCCCCTGAACCCCCTGGCTACAGCCTTATATATATATATATATATATATATATATATATATATATATATATACTAATATAAAATTATCAATATAAATATATATATATATATATATATATATATATACTATATAAACTGTTTGATTTAATAGTAATCATATTGGTGTTGAAAACTAATATGTTTACCAAATAAATTTATTTCGTAACTTCAATTTACCAATAAATATATATATATATATATATATATATATATATATATATATATATATATATATATATATATATACATATCACAATATAAAATTTTCTTTATATATATATATATATATATATATATATATATATATATATATATATATATCATTTACGAGAAGATAAAGAATACCCTCTGGGGTAGAACTACTGCATGCTGTAACTGAGAATCAAAGTGCCAGACGCTTTACCGTTGAGTCATCCTGAAAGGTAAAAAATACTTTGATTCAAGATTATATTAAGCGAACGTTCCGTGGATGATATTTTCCTAGGTTTATCCTGTCCATCTTTTGACATTTGTTTGAAGATTGAATTGAAGATATACTTCCTGTCTGTCGGTTTAACTTCTTCGCCTTTCAATGTTTTCAACCTGTAAAGGCGTTGTTCATGCTCAGTTCCTCCACGTAAGGAAAACCATATTTTCGGATCTCTTTCTTGGTCTTTCTCTCGGTCTTTTTACCTTCGGATCCCCTTCGGGTCCCCTCCAACATTTCATCGCCAATGTAAGGTCGTAAGCCCTTTCTGTGTGTCCCAACCGCTACAGCTGAGCCTTTTCTTACTTATTTATGTTAGGTACAGTGCTACACTTTTACTTACATTTTCATTTTCTCGCTATTTGATTTTGTCTTTATCTAGCATTGTCCTAGCATTGCTTACAAATTGATTTTGGTGTCCATCACTCTTACCATACCTTACAATTTCCTCGAATGTGATTTTTACATCTAAATGCACACCCACAAACTTTAGTAATAAATTAAACTATTCCATTATTCCACTCTTCTGCCGTATTTCCATATTCTCTCAGCATGTTTCTGTCCACTCCTCATTCTCACTTTACATTCTCTGTGAAGACTTTCAAGATCCTTACACGATTTTCTTTCCTATATCTTTTCATCAATTGAAACATTTAGCTCTTCCTCGTTCCTTTCTCTTCCCTTTCTCTTCTTGTCATCAGGAACACGGTTTTTTTACGTTATTCATCTTTAAAACAATCTTCTCGTAACACTCGCTCCACCTGCAAGTTAAGTCCCGTCTCAATATCTTCTTTTCTCACACTCGAAAATTCATTAATAATTTGCGTATGCAAATATACACCACATTCTCGTCTCCTTATTTGTCTTCGAATCTCTCAACAATAAACAAGAGTGGGGACAGTACACTACCTTGCCTTCCATCTGCTTTTGACATCGAAACACCATTTTCGGTACTCGACGAACCTTAATTTTCATGTCCATTACCAATACTGACTAGGTAAAGTGTGCATAAATACGATTCATGATACATGCACTTGAAAACTCAAACATTCTTCCTGATATGCAATTACAACATAATAATATACTGTAATATATGATATTACTCCAAGCATATATAAATATAATATATATATATATATATATATATATATAATATATATATATATATATATATATATATAATATATATATATATGTAATATATATATATAAACTATATATATATATAAATATATATATATATATATATGCTATAATATAATATACAAAAATATGTATATATCATAATATACATTATAATAACAATAATAATAAAAAACGTGTATATATGTAATATAACATTAAGCATAAGGATGCATATATATATATATGTAACGCTATAACTGCTTTCTTCAAATATATATATTTTCTGATAATTTCCTTATCAGTTCTATCAAGCTGTCTGTAAATATCCATTTATACCAATAATAATATATATATATATATATAATATATATATATATATATATATATATATATGGCCTTGGAACAAACCTTTGATCTTTCATGTACTGAATATTGGGGCAGAGAAAACTTGATTATTTTCAAAGCCCTAAAAACTAGTTCCTTCTGCTTTCCACACAATCTTCCACACAACTACAA
>JABUQX010003900.1:0-5000 GCA_015478945.1 Trachelipus rathkii | reverse complement strand
TTTTTTTTTTTTTTTCTTTCTAAATCTACTAAGTTATAATATATGCGAACGTTCCTTAAATTTTCTAAATGAGGTTTCCCATTTTTTTCGATAAGTACGTTCTGTTTATTAACTTTTATAACTTTAAAAGGGCCGACATAGCGGGGAGCTAGTTTGCCGACATTAAACTGTGTCTGCCGCACCACGACAAATTTTGCCTCATGTAACCCTTTAGGCACAAAGACGTGTCGATTTTTATAATTGGTGTGCGGAGCCAGCGGCTGCGCCAAAAGGGCTGCTAGCTTTTTAACATATGCATTATATTCTATTGGGGCCGTTTCCGAAGCAGGATCAACTAATCCACTAGGTATTGCTATATTTTGGCCAAACATCAAGTTGGCGGGGCTGAGACCGTTCTTTGTTATCGGCGCGAGTCTCAGAGTGAACAATACCATAGGTAAGAGGCTCGGCCAGTCGGAGGGGCTTAAATCATGTTCCTGCAACATACATCTCAGACAAGCCAGCAAATTCCTATGACTTACCTCCAGGAGGCCATTACATCTAGGATTTGAGCTACACGTAGTCCGGTGCTCCATTCCCACGGCCCTACAAACTTCCTCAAACAAGCGACTAGTGAAATTCGCACCTAAATCCGAAATAATTACCTGAGGAATTCCACAGAACGGGAAGAGTTCGTGAATGAATGCATTCAATATTTCTCCCGAATTTATTTCTTTAAGAGGCACAGCGAACAAGTACTTACTGTAGCGGTCAATTAAGGTAAGTAGGTATTTGTATCCTCTTGCATTAGGTAACTTAAGTATGTCAACATGAACGACTTCAAACTTCTTCGTTACTTCTTTAAAAACACCGTAATCAGGACTTATACCTTGTACTGTTTTATTTTTTTGACATGCTGAGCACGTGCGGACAAACTGTTTTATTTTTTTATGCATGTGCTGAAACACGAATTCATTTTTTATGCTCAGGAGGGTTTTATTCACACCCAAGTGTCCTTTATTGTGGTATTCGCTGATTACCTTCTGCACACTATTTTCAGGCACAAAAACGCGCGCATAGTTTAAAGATACATCGACAATTAATTCTATCTCCTTTCCGTCATAAAAGAATTTCTGTTTTATTAACTTCAAAGTAGTTTTCTCTCTCTTCGCCATCAGATCGCTCAGGTACTTATCAGAATGTTGGTGTAGTCTAATTTCTTCAAAGTCCAAATCTCGTTTGAAATGCGAGACTAATATCTTTGCATTTTTATCAAACGTTGTTACTAAATTTATTTTGGCAATTTCCAATATGGCCGCTTCAGTGCGACTGCTATTTTCATTTCGACAAGACAGATCTATCGGTGCACATTCATTCATTACCAAGTTAATAGCACCTACGTCAGTCGCTATAGTATTCTCAGCCGATTGCTCATTGGCCGTCGTGAATCGGTGGGCGGAGTCACAGACTGCACTATTTGAACCTGCATCGTCTCCTACCTCATCTTGGGCAATATTATTCGCAAGTAAATATTTTAATAACGCATTTTGATTTTCGGTAATTAACTCCATCGTGATATTAAAAGTACTCAAAATAGCAAGTTCCCTCAATTCCCTAGCATTATAATTTTGTACATCATTAGCATGCTTTATCTTATATACAAACGCACGAGAGCACGTACAGATGCGTACAGGCTTTCCCGCTAAAATTGAACCATATTTCTTGAATAATTTCGTTAACCCCAATAAAAGCTTATTTACTGGCAAATATCGTTTTTCTGTGGTATTAAAAGACCCACTATAAAAAGCAAAAGGAGTCCCATTCTCATCGTCAGACATAATTACCGTATTAAAAGCTTTATTATTTGCATAAATGTACACTTTGAGAGGCGCATCGACTGCAGGAAACCTGAGCCGTGAGGCGTGACGAATCGCTTGTTTTATATCTACAAAAGACTTCTCAGCCTCGGGAGACCACGTGATTTTTTTATTAGAGCTATTTTTTCCCTTTAAATAATTATACAAAGGCAATGTTAGATTTGTAAAACACGGTATATTTTGGCGGTAAAATGAAATTCTGCCAACAAACGAACGCACTTCTTTTATAGTTACCGGGCGAGGAACATTAATTATTTCCTTAACTTTTTCAGATAATGGTGCAAGCCCTTCTTCCGTCAAGTCAAAACCCAAATAACTTAACCTTTTTACCCCAAATTCGCATTTTTTTTTATTTAAACAAATTTTAAAATAATTTAATCTCTCAAATACTTGTTTAAGTACCCCCACGTGGTCTGATAAATCTTTGGTCCCTATCAAAATATCGTCTAAATACACGTGTACACCGGGAATGCCTTGAAGTAATATAGTTAAAAATCTCATAAAACAGGAACTCGAATTTTTAAATCCCATCGGTAATTGTCTAAAAGAAAAATTGCCGATCATTGTACTAATAGTAAAATAATGTTGATCGGCTTCTGCCAAAGGCAGCAGATAGTACGCGTTTGTGACGTCAAGCTTACTTAATACCTTTGTCCCATGAAGCCCACTAAATATATCATTTATATTCGGCATAGCAAATACATCATTTTTCGCCACAGAATTAAGTTTTCTAAAATCACACACGATTCGTACCCCTCCCCCATTTTTTTCCAAAACGCTGATTGGGAAACTCCATTGCGATGGTGCCCTCTTTAAAACTTTCGCTTTTACTAAATTTAATAGCTCCCTCTTTGTTTGTTCGAATAATTTATGAGGAATACGACGCGGCGAGGTTTAAGTTTTATTGGAACTCCGCTTATATTAGTTTTATAAGGAAAAAGTGAAGCTAATTCCTTCAAGATAGCAGTTGGAATGCTCGTCTCCTCTCCCCCACGTAAAGCAAAGGTATCCCCCCCATTTCTATTCTTAAGTTTCGACTCAGCGCTCTCCCCTCCCCCAAATTCTCTGAACAAATCATCCCAAGCTTTAAGCTGCTCTTCCCGAACCTTAAAATTTTCCGGTAAATATGCATTTATAAATAAATGTTTAAATTCAAATACCAGATTATTAACTATAGGTATATCACTAAAAAGTTCATTAGTAGCTACAGAAGAAGAAAATTGAGAGAGAGTATGAATAAAAGCCTTATCTCTACAAATCGTGTTATTACATAAATTTATACCTTCTTTGCTCTGAGTATCCGTTAACACATCTGTCTCAAAATTAAATATTTAAACGAAAATTTTTTTTTAAAAACGGCATTCCTAATATGCAAATTGGCAATTTAGTTGTTAAAAATTCTACATCATAAGTTCTCTTTAACCCAAAATCAATTGTAACAATTTCGCGCGAGTATATGTCAATTACGGTATCATTGGCTGCTTTAATTTGACCAATAATCGATACATTCTGGTCTCCATCCATAGGGAGTAAATTGATCTCACTACCACTATCTAAAATAAAGACTCTTTTTGATATTTTATCCATAATAGTATAAAGTTTATAATCTCTTACATTATTTAATACAGACATATTATTTATGACCGGACTTTCTCCAGTCGGAGCATCCGTAATTAATATATTTTGTGAGCCGCTAGAGGCCAGCGTGGGTATCGTATGGGTTGCATCGATACTCTTATTAATAGTCGGGATACTCAGAGCTTCATTGGAAGGAGGAATGACCTCTCTTGTACATGCACTGAGAGCCCTTCGCTCGTTACTCTTAAAATTACTCAAATATATATATATATTATAATTATTATTATTATTATTATTATTATTATTATTATTATTATTATTATTATTATTATTATTATTATTATTATTATTATTATTATTATTATTATTATTATACCCATTAGAATACCAAACATACCTATTATTATTCATATTAATATTATTATTAAACCTACTATTAGACGTATGCAAATTATTTACTTCAGCAAAATCCCCATAATTAAAAATACGATAATTTTCATCTAAAATATTCACCTCCCCCTCTAACTCCTGTTCGAGGGGGGATCTGATGCGTTTCCCTGCCTTCTTTGGGGATGTGACTCATGGGCTGGCCGACTTTCTCCATTTGGCGGGAATACCAAAGAATACATAGGACAAAATTCCGAATGACAGGTGTAACTTCTATGTAAAAATCTGGAGTGTGGTTTACATAACTCGCCTAACAACTCCGCATTTACAGTGTTGCCTTGTTTACGTTCTCTAGGAGCATTTCTTCTATTTTGAAATGACGGTTGTTCTTCTCCTCGAGTCGGTTTGGCAGCGGCCTCACTCAGCTGTCCAGCGACTTTGGTGAGAGACTTGAGAAGCCCTTTCATCTCTCGAAAGAACTCTTTGTTTACTTTAGCCTCTTCTGAAACTTGAGGATCGTTGTTGTTGTTTGTATTTCGACTCTCTCCATATGAGCCGCTCTCTTGGGTCGGGAACTGTTCTCCTTGAAGATAATTTACCGCCCCCCAATATTCTCTCCCCCTTCTCTCGTGGGGGGTTTCGTAGTCATTCCTATAAAAGTTCTTATATAAGTTATCTGCTACTTTTGTAATTTTTTCAAGACTGCTATCGTCTGCCAGAGTCATTAAACTTTCTTGTATGCGAGATGGAAGCTCATTAATAAACAACTCATGAACAAACGGAGCACTGTTTTCAGCAAGCAGATCGAATCCTATTCTTCCCATAACATCACGAACTCTTGCTAAGTAAACTGAAGGAAGTTCTTCTTTTTTTCTTCCTTTTTTGAAAATCTCACTGATTTGACTTCTCAAATTTGGGGCGTAAGCTTCCTCGATCGAGGCAATTAACTTTTGAAAGCAATCTCCCCCCAATGGAAATTTGATGGTTGCTACAATATCATGGGGAAGGACGGAAGCCAATATTCTTACGCGTTCTTTTGGATCATCCACTCCATTAAGTTTGAAAACGGTAATCGTAGTGTGTAACCAAGTCATCATATTACGCAAATCTAACTTTGGAATAGCGCCAATAGGCAGACTGGTCTTTGGAGTCCCCCCCAACGAGGGGGAGACTGTGGGG
>JABUQX010003899.1:12500-59561 GCA_015478945.1 Trachelipus rathkii | reverse complement strand
GTATAACTAGTAAGAAGTCTTATATTATTAAAGAGTGTTTCCTTTTTAGCATGAAAATAAGAATTAATATTTCTTTTTTTCTTTTTTAAAATCAGTTATAATATATTCTATCAATTGATATTTTTGACGTGAAACGTTTCCCCCGCGAATGCCTAGTTAACATAGCCCATTTAATCTTTCGTTGGAAATAGTTGACCTTAGCCACGTTTAACATGTCGTAAGGTACTAAACGACCTTTCAATTGCACAAGTAGTTGATGGAAGTGTGGAAAGTACTTTGATAGCTTGTGGAACTGTTGGAAAAATGTACAATGATTTTGTAGTAATGCTGTAACTCATTTTCTCATCTATTTGTTCCCTTTCTGAATCATTCCAGAGAAATTAAACCAAGGTTCTGCTTCACCAATTAGGTTGTCAATATTATATCAGTTTTAATGAGCTTCAATTTTTTTTTAAATATTCGGAATTGGTTAATTTTCTTGTTCTAACTGGGTGCAAAATGCAAGGAAAGGTCGATTTTATATTGTGTTCCGAAAATTTGAAACTCAGAGATGAAATGAGAGAATCAAGATAAAGTATAAATGAGGCAACTCTGAAGCAATCCTCAGCAGAACTTTTTGATTTCCCTGAGGCTGGAATTCCTTTGGATACTGCACTTGGAAATGAAAAATCTTGGCAAAAATTCTTCGATTTTAAAAAAATTCCTTTAAAAAGAGTGCATTATTTTCATTTCCATCAGTTTTTAAAATATTTAAAAGTTTTTCTATGTGACAATGAACCTCATCCAAATTTATTACTTTAGTTTGATAAATATTTCCTTTGGCTCCAAATATGAACAAATTTCGTCATGATTATTAAACAGATGAGAAATGCAGGACTTCCTGCTGCTGATAAAAGCTGACTTGCTGCAGTTCGTGTGGCTTGCGTTACATCTGATCAGATGCAGAGATTTTTTAATGGGATAATTTTTATTGGCTAAAATGTTTCTATAAAATTAATCCTAGTGATTGTACTTGGCAGACCATCGTGTTCGCATAACAATAGTATATTTATTAACCAAAATTCTGCGAGACATTTTTTTCACGGAAAAAATTTTATAAAATTTATTTTACTATTCCAATAGTGTTTCGAAATTCTGGAACAGTATTTAGGTCATTAATTATTAAATTGAAATGATAGGAACAACAATGAAAAAAATTTGGCTTTAGGGTACTGATCTCTTATTAACTTCTGAACTCCATTTTTTTTGCCAGTCATGGTGGAGCACCCATTAAACCAAGTCCAACAAACTTACTCATATTTAAATTGTAAATATCTCGTGTAGTAGACAATATAACTCTGGCTATATCTTCAGCTTTAAGTTTTTTAAGAGGTAAAGCCTAGAAATTCTTTACGTACATTGAGATCCTTATCAAAGAAGCGATAGCTGTTCTGTTCCGGATATGTATGCTGCCTCGTCTGCTAAAAAGAGAGAAATATTTACAATTGTTACTTCATTCAAAATTTGATTACATATCAACTTTTCCACAAATAAATATAATTTCATTCTGAATCATATGTTGATGTGTATTTAGCCTTTACTCCGCTTGATTTCAAATGTTCACAAGAACAACATCTCCAGTTTTTACTCTGAAATTGAGCAAATCGGAAAATTGACGAGTATCTGCAGTGCTACCTCTAATAGCGAAATCATAAGTGCAACAAAATATTAAAGCTAGAAATTATAGCGTGCCAAGTTTTGCCTATTTTTTTTTAATAAATAAGGGGTCAGCAACATGCAGTTGCTCAGTTACACTAACACGCTTATTTTATATTATTCGTTTTAAATTCCTTGCTGCTACCACAATCTAATAATATTAGATTGTGCTGCTACTGAGGCATCTTTATGCCATTCTGAATTTGCATGGACTTTAGCACATGAATGCATGTCCTTATATTTTCTAAATGGTTTTACAATAAAGGAGCCAAATATGTCTCTTATGATAGAATGTCTAAATAAGAGCCACACAATCTACAAAACGGTTCTTTCAATATTTTAGAATACGCTTATCAAGAATTGTGCAGATCTAGCTATTCATAAAGAAAATGCAGTTTTTTCCTCTTTAGCATCCTTAAAACTGTACATAATTGCGTGGTTTTGTACGGTTTTGTTAATAAGTTAAACTATTCATCTTGTTTTCTTTTTTTTTTATTTAATATGATATCCCAATTATGTAATTTCCAATATCCAGGGCATTTTCCTCTTGGTACACTATATCCCAAGTAGCAAAACTACTAAATTTAATATCAATAACAAGATTGGCTTCAATACCACTTGAATAATCATCAACATTACTAGAACCAGCACTAAATGGGTATCGTAGGTTTGTTCAATCACAAGCGAATAACTTTATCATCCTAGGCCTTTAATTATAAGCTATCCATATTTTTCAGTATTACTTTGTCAGAATAATAATAATAATATTTTAACCACCTCCACTACTTCTTTCGGCTTCTCAAGCAAAAACAAGCAGTTACCTCTCTTCCCGGGACTATTTGCAAATTTTTTTCCAATTAACAGTTCCTCAAAATCTCATCGTATAATTCCTATTTAAGATGTAGAGCAAAATAAAAAGCTATTATAGCATCTAAAGTCTAATGCCTGTTAAAGAAAATACATAATTCAGAATTTTTTCAAACGTCTACGATTCTCTGAATTTGGGGCAACAAGTCTGGCCAGGGTAGGCATGGCCCTCCCTTACATTTCCAGCCACAAAGTATCTCAAGATAAAAAAAATAGGGCTTTTTCGTTTTTATGATATTTTTTATATATTTATATATTATATTATATATATTATATATATATATATATATATATATTATATATATATATATATTAATAATATATATTATATAATATATTATATATATATATATATATATACTATATATATATATATATATATTATATATTATCGTTTAGCCATGTGATCTTAAAAAAAATTAATTGTGGAAATTTCTCATGAGATTCAAAACCTAGGGGGGGCCATGGCCCTACCCTGCCCCCCCATAAAAATATATTCTATATAATATCAATATATATATATATATATATATATATATATATATATATATATATATATATATATATATATATATATATATATATATATATATATATATAATAATATATATATATATATACCGGTATATATATATATATATATATATATATATATATATATATATATATATATATATAATTATAGATATATATATATATATTATATATATATATATATAATATATATATATATATATATATATATATATAAGCCCGTTATAGCGTCAGGCGGGGTGACGTTGGCCACTTTAGGTATAACTTCGTCTCCCCACTTTCCCCTAATACACTTTTTGGATTTTTTTTTCTGAAAATCAAGGCCATATATAGTAGGTCATAGGCACACAAAAAAATAATAAATGTAATTAATAATAATCATAGTTTTATTAAAGTTTAAATAAAGAATTCATTTTAGGGACAGTTTGAATGGTGAATCGGACACCATTGCTGGGTGATTGGGCCACTTTTTAAATTCCTCTTTAATTATACCTTATTTTTATATTTTAATTTTTACTTAATATAGAAATTTATAATATTAAAATTAGTTAATAAGTAATTAAAATTTTAATAATGATAAAAAAAATAAGAATAAAAATGTGGTGGCCCAATTCACCCCATTCGTGGGACAAATTTTGACACTTTTTTGAATTCATATTTTCCATATAAATTCATTTTTTATTTTAATTTTTACTTAATATAGTAACTGTTTATTTATATTTAAATTAGCTATACGTAATAAAATGTCAATAATAATAGGCTACAAAAATAAGAATAACATGGTCGCCCAATTGAGCACATCATGAATTTTTTTATTGGGGGGGGGGGGGGGGGGGTTGGGATGAATCGGGCCAAGTTAGGCCCAGTGATTTAACCACTATGCACTGTTTTAAACAAAAATTTAGTTTGCCAGTTTAAGGGGACGTTGCGCGTAGCAACACTAATGTAATTTTTTTGGGATAAATTATACACCATTCGAAAGAGTAAAAATTTCTACAATATTTTATCTTCAATGACACATGCCAAAAAAGTGTTTAGATTTTGTGTAATTTCTTCCCAAATATCATGAAATTCGCATTTTGATGTGCCAATTTTAAACAGTGAATTTCTGCTGAACTACAAAAGATTTTTGCAAGCGGATTTCACTAAAATACTTGCTATACACATATGTTTTATGAAATAACTCACAAGTAGCAGCAATATATAGAGAAATTTTTTTTTTTTTATTTTTTTGCTAAATCTCAAATATTTTTTCTTTAATAAAATTTAAAAATTATCCTTACATATTGAAAGTTTTTATATTTGCCTGAATCATACATCAAAATGTTGGATCAATGTATACGAAATTTGAAAACAAAAAAAGAAAAGTATAAAATAGTGTTGGATTTTTTGTTATACCCGAAATAGCGAAAAATGCTAAAAAAAAATTTTTTAAGTAAAATAATCAAGAAGTTGAACTGTGAGCAGAGGCAAAACCATTGGGTATACAACAAATTTATATAAATAAAAAAAGGTGTATCTCACCAATTTTTACAAGTTGTAAAAATTTAATTACAATCAGATGAGTAGTCAAAAAGTTATATGCCATCAATTATTTGAATTTTTCTTTTTTTTCTTTTTTTCCAACTAAAAAAAGAAAAATCGCAATATTTTTTTTATTTTAAATCCGATTAATACGAAACTTTCAGAGCATGTATAATGGAAAGGATAAACATATTGTGTTAAGATAAAATTTTTGTATACCAAACGACTTTTGCCGCTGCTTCATGGGAAAACTTATAAATTTTTTAAAAAAGTTTTATCCGTGAGTAGCAGCAAACCATTAGGCGTACAGGAAATTTATCTAAATAAAAATGTTATATCGTCGAGCTATAAAGGCCATAAAAATTTTCATCCTATCAGATGAATAATTAAAAATGTTGCAAGACACCAATCATTAAAAAAAAAATTTTGAAACTCAAAATGAAAAACCAGGAAAACGTAATTAGTTTTTATACAATCAGTTTGAAATTTTCAGAGCATATATAATTGGGGAAGATAGACATTTTTTGTTTAGAGAAAATTTTTGTATGCCCAACAGATTTGTCGCTGCTCATGGGAACATTTCAAAGTTTTCAAAAGTTTTCTCACGATCAGCGGCAAAACTGTTGGGCATACCGAAAATTAATATAAATAAAATATTTATATCTCGTAGAGGTAAATAAGTTGTGAAAGTTTCATTGCAATTGAATAAATATTAAAAAAATTACACCCACCCGTCTGGTTTTTTTTTTTTTTTTTTTTTTGCTACAAAAAAATTCATGATAGATTTTTTTATTTTTGTTCCAACAATTACGAAACTTATCAGGTATATACTACTTAGGCAAGGTTCACATATTTTGCTTTAGATAAATGTTTTTGTATAAACTCAAGGGGTTTGCCGCTGCATATGGGGGAAACTTGAAAATTAGAAATTTTCCCATGCACAGAAGCAAATCCGTTCTCCATACAAAAAATTTATTTAAACAAAAAATGTGTATCTTCCCAACAATACCTTGCTTCTGAAAGTTTCGTGCCGATCGCATTAATAATAAAAAGTTTATAGTGATTTTTCATTCATGACTTGCTTAAATTGAACACCCCCCGTATCCCCCTATACATTGTGAATAAAATATTTTTGCCTATTGAAAATAACACCATTGGAAAGAGCATTCAATTCTACACTAGAAAGTGTTAAAACCTAAAAATCATGGAATTGATACTACCTTCAAAAGTTAGGAAACCCTACGCGCAACGTCCCCTTAAAGCTAACATACTCAACTGTATACACTGAAAATAAATAATTATAAATCTGTCCATAACTTTTCATTTAAAAACAAAGTTAGAAAGATATAAAACTCGACATATGGGATACCCAACGCATTTTGTAGAAACGTTCCTTTTTCTCTCTTCTAAAGCATCCCTGAACGAAATCATTTTATGTGATTTATATTTACAAGTCATACCCATTTAATGTTTATTAACCTATTAAATGAGTATCCTTTTTTTTCTTTGTCAAAGAGCGTTTCAAAGTAGCAGACTTTACTTACAAACCTTCTATCCGGCTTAATTCACATCCGAATCCGGCCAGATATCCGGGTTAACTTCCAGCCGGGATATCCGGTATCCGGCTATTCGCGCCTAATTCACTATCCGGCCCATCCCTCAATATATATCATATATATATAATATATTAATTAAGGTATATATAAATATATATATATATATATATATATATATATATATAATATATATATATATATATATATATATATTATATATATAATAATATAATATATATATATTAGTGATGCGGCAGATGTCAATCGTCATCGAAAAATTGGCATATTTTTTTTAAATCGTCATCGGCAAATTTCGCCGATTATTTTGCCGATTAATTGAACAAATATTAAGAATTTTGAATAATTTTAAAACTCAATAATAATAATAATAATAATAATAATAATAATAATAACAATAATAATAATAATAATAATTTTATATATATATATATATATATATAATATATATACATATTTATATATTTTCCTTTAACTTATATATATATATATATATTTATTTTTTTGTTATGTATATATATATTATTGATTTATTTATTATTTTATATATATAATATATATATATATATATATTATATATATATATATATATATATATATATATATATATATATATATAATATATATATATATATATATATATATATATATATATATATATATATATATATATTGAGATGGTTTTTATAGCTTTCTTATTTCTCTCCCTCAACAGATCAGATGAGTAATTCTACTGGACATTGAAGAAAATTAAAAGCAAAGCGCGTAGACAGTGATATATATTTAAAAATTGTGATAATAGACTTAAAACAGACTTAAAATTAAAAGTGGAATTTTTATGACATTACCTTAGAGTGAAAAGTTAAGTGAAGAAAGACAAGGAGATAAAGAAAGAACAAATAACAACAACAGAGAAAATTTAGAGAAGGAATTAATAAAACTATATATCACAAGAGTTGTACTAAAGATCACTTGAGAAGAAAATACTATTGAGGAAAAGGAAAAATAACTCAAACTAAAGATTAATAGCAAGAATAAGAAAGAAGTTGAAGAAAAGAAGAAAAGAGGACCCTCAACATAGGGTAAGTCAACTGTTTTTACAAAATTTATAACCTTTCAAGAAGGAGATGGAGAAGGATGTTGAGTGGTAATGTTTCTTTCTTCTTAAGGTTCCATTGCTGAATTTTTACACATCATTGGAGGAAGAGGAGAACTTCAACAAGCAGAAGTCACCCCCCTGTATCATTCCTTTTCCTAAATTTCCCTGGAATTGCAGAGCTTCTGAAGCTGCAGCAGCCCCATCCTAACTTCTAACACCCTCGATATTGACCCAAAGAACGATTATGGCATTCCCCAAGGTATGATCTAGAGTCCACCAAATTTTCTTTCACACCTTTAATTCTAAGTAATAAGAACAACATTTGGGCAAGATTTTTTTGCCTTATTATTTTGCGCCTTAATTTGAGATTCTTATTATTATCTTTCATTTTTATTATTATTATTATTATTATTATTATTATTATTATTATTATTATTATTATTATCATTATTATTATTATTATTATTATTATTATTATTATTATTATTATTATTATTATTATTTTTTTTTGTTTTTTTTTGGATGGCCATCCATGAGTTACCTTATTAGCAGTAGGGAGGTAACTTGTATATAAAAATAACCCCATTACCAAACATATACATAAAAATATATTTATTCCTTATCTAAATTTCTATTAATAAAATAAATTATTTGTCTTCGTTTATTTTTAAGAGTGTGGCCCCTGTAAGTTTTTTTTATAAATTTAAAAAAAAAGAGAAAGAGTAATAGAAAGGTTCATCAAAGAGGTGAGTTGTCAACTTCCATAGTGCAATAGACCCCGTTCCAATAGTACAGAACCCCTTTTAATAATTATTTAACATATTCCTCAGCAGCAGTTTGTGATCCTTTCAAGAGAGAGACTAAATAAAGATATAAATCGATAGGGATTCCCCCTCCATCAGGAGAAGAAAAATACTCCAGTGCTCACGCAGTCAACAGAGGAGTCTAGTTACTGGAGCTTTTTCGGAGGAAGAACGGTGCTGGCCGACTTCCTGGTGGGCATATTTCTCCTCCAGGTAAAATCTTTTACATAATTTGGTAGCAGAGCGTAGTTCTCTTTTGAAGAGGCTTGCTCTGCTGCTGAGTGTTCTGACCACTCATTTTCTTTGACTTATCGGGAGTAACCCGGCTTTTACTTTTTGTTGTTTTGTGTTGTTTTTGTTGTTTGGTTAAAATATTGCCAGAATGACAGATGGCATGAATGATTTGTTGGGGCAGGATGAGAAACCTGCACATGTGGAGGAGACTCCTCAATCTGGTTCTAACCAGGATGGTAACCATCCTACGAATGATAACCAGACCCCCATTCCGAACCCAAATCCAGAAGCCATTTCTTCGGATTCCCCGGTTTGGCAGGTCTTGCTACAACAGTCACAGGACATGAAGGAGGTAATGAGGCAGAATAGTAGAGTAATGGAGAGCATGACCACCATACTCGAAACCCTAACAGTGGATCGCAAGCCCAGGAAGGTGATTCCTCCAGGGAAATACAAAATGGAGACAGGAGAAACAATGGTCCAATTCTTCATTAGATTTGAGACCTATTGTGATTCCCAATTTCCCGGATCGACAGAGGGCAGAGTTCCCTTATTGGCCAACCATCTACAGGGTACGGCTTTGGAAGCGTACCATATTGTCGCAGCCACTTCCTCTGAATATGAACTGGTAAAGACCCAACTTTTGCATTGGTACAGAGAGGAGTTGGACAAAGAAGTAGACACCGACACCTCCAAGTTCACAGATGCCATCATGCAGGAAGAAGAGAAGATTCCCCTGTTTGCATTGCGCTTAATAGGTTTGGCACAGCGAGCTTTCCCAGGAAATGATGTGAAAAACATGCCCCTCGTTCGAGAAAGATTCCTCAAATGTTTGCCAGCAGCTGTGCGAAATCGAGTTGAGGACACTTTGATGGCTTTCGAGGTCACACGGGGATCACTGATTCCGTGGGAACAGTTTGTGGTGGTCGCGGACAAAATCTATGAAAAACATAGCAGAAGGGAGACGTCGCCGATTGAGACGATAGACCTGACGAAGTCTCTCCAAATGTCCACACTGTCAAACAGAAATCAGTTGGCACCACAAATACACGGGATGCATGAGGGATTGTGTTGCTGTCAAAGAATGCAACTTCAGCTACAGCCCCATGATAGTTGTTCTCCGACAATTAACAAAAGTGCAGCCATAGCTAGCAGAGAACAGGCCCCCATTACATCAAATAATATTCCGCGCAATGCCACTCATCCTCGTGGGATCCCATCACAGACCTTTAGAAATGGGAATGGTCCCTCTCCCCAAACCCAAACATGCAGCCAGTGCAAAAAGAGGGGTCATACCATGGGTGACTGTTGGTCTAGACCCTTGTGTCGATATTGTGGAAAAAGAGGTCACGTCTATGAGGATTGTTATTTGCGGCAAAACCGGTGCTTGCGTTGTAAGGAGGTGGGGCATCTGGTGCCCAATTGTCCAAAGCAACCAAGTCAACCTCCAAAACCCCGAATGGATTGTCCATTTTGTAACGGAGACCATTGGGGCAAAGATTGCACACAGCGGCCGGAAAACTTATAGGCTCTGACATGGAAGACCTCATGTTGGAGAATAAGAGAATAGAAACAGTAGAAACGGTAACCTCAGCCGAGGATGATCCTGGAAGGTCTCAGGACAGTCCTCAAGCTATTGCCCAGAATGAAGAGCTAATTCCACCGATAAAAACCGATCTTATTGAACAGCGACAGGAGGAGAGCGAACTGCCCGAAGCGGCTCTCCCAGTAGGCTCAGTGATCCTGAATGAGAATCCAAAAGAAACGATGGATAAAACTGTTGATGAAGTTGAAGATGACTCTTTTCCAGAGAAAGTCATTACCTACAATGTGGTAAAGGCATCAGCGGAAACACTCATATTGCAGGTGACCATTATGGATCAGCCGCCAATGGAACCAATAACCGCATTTGTGGATACAGGAGCTGAAGTTAGCCTTATATCAGCCAGTTGTTTTCATTTGTTGAACAAGAAAAACTGTCCCCTATTACCCACCGCTTATCGGGGCGTGACTGGTATAGGAAGTGTGAGGTTCCCAGTACTGGGAGAAGTGATCATCGCTTTGAAATTGTCTACCCAGTACGTCCTGAAGCCAAGTCGCTTTGTCATAATCCCGGATCAGGTCACAGAGTATGACCTGGTTATGGGGTATGATCTTTTGAAACAGGAACGATTGCTGCCTGATCTGTACAACCGGGAGTTGGTGATAAGACGCGGGAATCATGTGCAGACGGTAGCAGTGGACGTGAGAAAGGGAAGGTTAGATGAGGAGCAGGCATGCTCACTTGTGGAGACAGTAACCATAGAGCCTAAGCAATGTGCCATCATCGAAATCCAACATGATGGGAGGCTTTCTCCAGGAAAGATGGTGCTGGTAGAAGCTGATCCTGACTTGCATAAAAGCATTAAGGTACAACCGGCCTTGGTCAATTTTGTTGAAAACAAAACACTAGTAATCGCCCAAAACCATGGTGAATTCCCACGAAAATTGAAAAAAGGAATAAAAATAGCCAGAGTAGAATTAGTGACCCTGGAGGATCCAGCGGTTCACATTGTTGAATTGACTGAGAAAAGCCCAAATGAATACAGCGAATGGACACCCGAAACCTTAAGTCAAGCTTTCCGACTAGACGAAGCTGACCTCACTGCAGCCCAACAGGTACAAGTAATCCAACTCTTGGACCGATATCATCCGGCCTTGAGTTTAGGAGATTCAGACGTGGGGTGCACTAATGTGATTAAACACAAAATAGAAACCCTGACCGAGGACCCTGTTCAGGTACCCGTCAGGCGTTTACAAGGCCCTATTCTCCGGGAGATAGAGGCAAATTGTCACAAATTAGAGGAAGAAGGAATCATCCAGCGAAGCAAATCCCCCTATTCAGCCCCGGTTGTCCCTATTCGTAAGAAGGACGGATCGATTCGATTGTGTATCGATTATCGGGAGCTTAACAAAATCACAAAGGGAGATAGTTTCCCCATCCCGAATTTAATCGATATGCTTTTCAGTCTTCAGGGGATGAAATATTTCACCACCATCGATTTGATTAAAGGTTATTATCAGGTGGAGATGGAGGAAACCAGCATAGAGAAGACGGCCTTTACTACTCCATTGTCCCATTGGGAGTTCTTGCGCATGCCGTTTGGCGTAAAGAACGGGCCTGCTACTTTCCAGCGTGGGATGCGGTATGCTTTGGCTCATATCCCCTGGAATGAATGTATGGTCTACCTGGATGATGTCCTTATCGTTAGTAAAACTTTTGAAGAACATTTAGCAACCCTGGAAAAGGTTTTGGCAGCCTTCCAAGATACAGGTTTTAAGATTAAGCCAGCAAAGTCATTTCTTTTGAGAAAAGAGGTACAATACCTAGGTCACAAAGTCTCAGAACAGGGCATGGTTCCCCTGGATTCCAACTTACAGGGTATCATGCAGTTTCCGGCTCCCACTACCATTCGAAAGTTGCGGCAGTTTTTGGGCATGATCAACTTTTATCGACGTCACATCGCCCATTGCTCAGAGATTGCTAAACCTCTTTTCGAGTTACTTAGCAAGAAGACCTTGAAGTGGACTGAGCCCTGTCAGAAAGCTTTTGAAGCCCTGAAAGCCGCACTTGTGACCCCACAATTGCTGTCCTATCCCGATCGAACGGAAGGGGCATCCCCTCTCTTGTTGTATGTCGATGCCTCAGATATCGGGGCCGGAGCGTGTCTTGCTCAGACCCAATCTGGAGAAGAACGTCCGATAGCCTTCATCTCGACCACATTTAATAAAGCCGAACAACGATACAGCACCACAGAGAGGGAGGTAGCCGCCATACGATGGGCTGTGCGAGCCCTAAAGCCTTTCTTGTATGGAATTAAAGTGGTCATCTTCACCGACCACAAGCCCTTACTTTTTCTGCATAATATGCCATTGGTGAATGCCAGAGTAGCCCGCACTCTGGAAGAGATAAATGATATTGACTATGAGCTGCGTTACATCCCCGGCAAAGACAACATCATTGCCGATGCATTGTCTCGATCACCAATGGGCGAGGTTTCAGTAGCCTCGGAGCTAGTATCAACAAATACAGTTCCTGGAGGGTTTTCAGAATTAAAGATGCCTGGAGGAGGGGACTCACTTTTTCAAGCTTTCTCCGGTTGGATGTATGGCACCCCTGAACAGCATCTTAGATTAAGACAAGAGGTTGTCCAAGAACTCAGTGACAATCGAATTAAGTACCGATTACCTACGGGGAAGAATGCCAAACACATTACTCGGGCATTACAGCTGATGCGAATACCCGGCCAATTCCCTCTCACACAATCAATCCTGGCATTTGCAAGCTTGTATAAGTGTCAGATCTTTCTTTATTATGGGGATTCAAAACCCTTGAAGTTTGGTGAGGAAACAGCCAAGAAAATTTGTAATCTTTTGTGTAGAGGAGGTATTCATTATGATCTCTTGTTCCCTTTACCTACTGAGGCGGAAGAAGTTATAATTGAGGTTGCTGTAGTGTCTTCTGAAGACTTCAATGAGAGGGTCTTGCTGGATCAGTGGATGAAGTGGACGATCCTACAGAGGTCTCTGGTTCCCCAGCTTGCGAAAATTTACCCAATAACCAACAAACTGGTGGGGAGGTTGAGCGCTATCCGAAAATCCATCACATAGTTTTGGACTCTGACGACATTCTGGATCCATTAGAAATAGCTAACGATGATCTTGCGGCTATCCAAGATTCTGACCCAATATTACGTCGATTGAAGAAAGCTATAGTTAGAAATTTGCCTTATAGTGGACCCCTCAAACCCTTTGCAAGAGTTCAGAAGTACATCTATTTAAGAAATAATCGCTTATACCGGGAATTTTCCACAGGAGAGTTTGCCTTGATTGTCCCACCACAATATTTGACCAGGGTAGCTATAAAGGCCCACTGGATGTTTGCGCACCTTGGGAAGTATAAATTATATTCCTTGCTTATACAAACAATTGTGCATCCAAAATATAAATATTATTGCGCCGAACATTACAAACTTGTTAGAAATGCAACCTTCTTAGTCTATACTTTTATGTGCAAATAAACTACGTGAAAAAAATAGTTCACATCGCGGCCGTTTAACTGGTAGCGAGTATCTAATCATTCCCTGCTAACCAAGAATAATTATGCCATTGGTGTTGTAGACCACTCACAAAGTGTGGCTGCCATTGCCATAAGACAATAACAGCATAAATGTGTGCATTGTTGTTCAAATAGAATATTTCTTCCTTCCAAAGGTCCCAGAGACTCTACGGATTAATGGAAGGATTCATTGTCTCTAATTTGATGGACATCTCAAACAACAGCAAAAATAAGCACGGTTGAGTTATCCCAAACTACCAATCATCAAATGGAAAGCAGTGGAACGAGTCAAACCTACCCTCAGCAATATTAGGATTCCATTAAGAGCCAAATAGTGGGATGAAATTTATCAGAGTAGTGTTGGTTTACACCACACTACATTCGAACCAGAAAACCCTGCGAAAACATCTGAAAATCGCCGATGAAGTACAAACAGTCTTCCCTTAACCTTACCATTTGACGCAGTGCTGGTAAAGACAGCACAATTAAGTTTTATTCCATATGCAGAAATCGAGGTGTAAAGGTCATTTTCCGAAACCTGACCTAGAACAAATTCACCCTAGATATAGACCTTATGAGAATTAAAGTAACAGTAAATGAAAACAATGGTTACCTACATGTCACTATCTCCAGAAGATGGTAGACATATAAGCCATATCGCAAATTACGACATGGAAGATGCACGTGAGTATCTGCTCAGGAACCAGTTTCCACAGTATGAGAGAAAATAATCGAATGAGGAGCAAGAGAGATTACCAGGCAGAAGTTAGTCCCATAATAGAAGAGTGACCAGAAGAGGGACGATTCAGGACTATGATATAGAGGAATCCTATTTGAGGAATTGCCTTGATTGGAAAATGTGTAAAATGATACAAGAAAAGTTTATGATCAGAGAAGAACAAAAGAGGACCTCTATGATATGAAACCAGTTCCTAATTGACCTTAAGGCTTCGTATTCCAGCTCGTGGGAGAGATGAGAATTGGACAGGTCCAAACACTTGATCTGGATTTAGAAGAAAGAAGAAGTTAAACTCGATATTATGCCGCAAAGTATGGATTTACCTCCACTGTTGGAAAGAGGTGGAAAGACCCTGGGGAGATGAGTCATGCTCCGCCATTGAGATTGAGTAATCATTACCACACTGATAAAACCTTTGGAGATTGGTTAATGATATTCTTCGCTGTACTACCTATTAATGGAGGAGCCAGCTGAACAGCAGAATCTGGCATCAGCAGAATCATCTTGCAAGACCACAAGTAATTTATCCTTTGAAGTTTTTGAGAATCTCCCAATTCCTAATCCTTAGCAAGCCCTAGGCTCTCATCGATGAGGACATTCCGTTCTATTACCGTCGAGGACTGTAACGGGTGCCATTGTATTCCTTTTGATGACAGAAGCGAAAACAAAAGTAATGATGGACAACCTCATGAAAAAAATCATTTGAAAATATAAATAAAGCTATAATAATAAAAGATAAGTAAATAAATAAGCAAAAATAAATAAATGATCCTTAAATAAATCTAAACATTGTTAAGTGAATCTATCAGATATTTCAATATCAGACTAATTCAGTATCTTTAACTTATCAGATATATGGGTTTAGCCCATTCATTGGTGCAGGAAATGGAAGAGGCCTATACCGCGGAATTGATTCCGAATGCTACTGTGGTATTCAAATCTTATCCTGGAAAGATTAACAGAAAAGGTAGATCAGGATGTGGACTCAACTTAAACTCACATGGTGGTGTTTGTTTTAATCACCGAGACTTACCGACAACGACAATTGCCAGATCCAGATTCTGAGGTTCAACGCTGGGTAACAGTAGCGAATTTCACTTATGACAACGAAGAATTCGCGGGCAGGTTTTCGCGCTTCTCTGGAAGATGCGCGAGAATAAACCCAACCATGCAGATCATCTTGGCGATACCCCCGGTTCTCGATTTGGTTCACTATAATAAATTGAGAGTGGACCAGTTCCCACAACGGTTGAAGGAACATGATGTCTGGAATCAAGAAGAAATATTGCAATTCAACTGGTAGGGTCGATGCAGTATGAAATTAGAAACTTAGAAACTCCTGACGACATAGTACCAGAAGGTCACCTATCGCTTAAGACGCCGAATTTGCGAACTATCTTTGCTGCGTTTCAATGCCGTCAACTATGGAAAAATAAGAACTATAGCCGCAATTTACATTACCCTGGAAACATGGGTTTGAGACGGTGCATCCCACAAGGAACTGTCGTCATTCCTAGAAAGATGCAGAGAGTGGTGTTCTCGAATTATCGCCAAGCCGAAAGATGCCATGTGTAGACGTTGAGACATTAGAGTTCTGTCTACCGCGCTTCCACCCTTCAGATGTGGAATCAGCCCGGACTCATCAGGTCCAGCTCAGTAGGAGAAACGACGACTCTGGCTCCTTCCTGTATTCCCTGACGACCCATAGACCATAACTCACCAACCAAACGATTTGGAATGGAGGCTGGAAACGAGAAGCCGGAGTAAATTTCGAGACCCAAGCAACTCGTACTCCAGCTCCCCATATAAGGTCAATGCTAGAGAGACCGAACCCGAGTAATCATCCGCGGAGTTCTGAAGCTTCAGAGCCGAATATCCCCAATAATGTTCGAGATGTGGAGCCGGGAAATGATCGGGAGTTGACATGTGGGAGCGAGAAGCCGTCATGCACGGTACGCACGACACTGCCCCTTATCAAACACCGAGACATCCACACACAGTGACAAACACCATCGAGATTCGACTGATCCGTTCATGGTGGACCGAGTCCGCAAACAGGTGCAGAGGCCCGAATGGAGGTTTTTGTTCTCAAATGCAATAGCTTCCTCTCCTTCTTAAGAGGACGTACTTTTGAGGATTGGAGAACGCATTGGCAATATTTCAATGAGTTAGCCCCTGAGGAGCTATGAACATTTAACTAAAAGAAATTTCATTTTTATTATTACTTAATGATGAACTTAAAGATTTATTTTTGCGAAAAGAATTTTAAAAAGTTGTTTTGTATTAACTAAAATAGAATATTTAAGCATTATTGAAAGAAAGGTTTTATTTTATAATCCAATCTCATCACAAGATGGATGAATATAAAAGGAGGTAGAAGTGAAAAAGAATTTTTTTTGGACAAATGCTATATATTATGGGATTTGGTTTGAATGAAAAAAAATGGAAAAATAATTATAAAAATGGCGTCAACAACGCCAGCATGACGTGTGGGAGGAATGAGATTGTTTTATAGCTTTCTTATTTTCTCTCCATCAACAGAGAGTGATTCTACAAGCACTAGAAATTGAAGAATATAAAAGCAAAAAAGCAGGTATTTTAAAATCAGTTTATTTAAAAAGTTGTAAATATTAAATAGAATTATAGAATTAGTCTTGTGAAATTTATGTGACTAATCCTTATAATAAAGAATAAAGTGCAGAAAAGAAGACAAACAAGGAAAAAAAAAGATACAGTATGATGTATGGGTGTGAAAATGTATTTGTACTGAAAATCACTTGAGAAGGAAATACTATTGAGGAAAAAGATAAAGCAAAAAGGAATAATAGAAGTTGAAGAAAAGAGATAAGAAGGACCTCAACATAGGTAAATTAGTTAACTCTTACAAGTAATTAAACTTCAAAAGGAGATGAAAAGATATTGAATAGTAATGTTTCTCTCTTAAGGTCCTTGTTGTCGAATTATACCAAAAAGAGGAATCAACAAGAAACAAGAAAGTCCCCCTCTTATACTGTCAAATATCCCCTGGAATTCCGAGTTAACTGCACAACCCCGTCTTAATTTAAACACTCATATTAGGCCAATTTGGTACTTACCAATGGGATATGATTAGATGTCCCAAATTATTTAATAAACAATTTATTAAATATTTTTAAAAAAAAATAAGATAATATAAATTATTTTGTTCATTTCTTTCCACAATTAATATTAATACTATTATTATTATTATTATTATTATTCAAATTAGTAATTATTCATTATTATTATTTTTTCTATCATTTTTATTATTTTTGGATGGCAATCCATATTTATGTATTTTGTAGGGATGGAATAAAGATAACCCCATTACCCCTATACATAAACCTATATTATTCTTTAATCGTAATTAAAATTTTGTTAAAAAAGAAAAATTTTCTTCGTTTATTTTAAGAGTGCCCTGTAAGTTTTTTTTAAATATAAAAAAAGAGAAAAAGATTAGTAAAATCATCAGAGATGATGTTGTCACTATCCATAGTGCAATAGACCCCGTTCCAATAGTACCAACCCCATTTTAATAAATATTTAACAATATTCCTCAGCAGTTGTGCTCCCTTCAAGAGAGAATAACAAAGTAGAACTCCATAAGGATCCCCCCTCCATCAGGAGAAGAGAGCCCTTGTTACTGAAGCTTTTTCAGGGGAAGATTAGTGCTGACCGAATTCCAGGTGAGCATATTTCTCCTCTACGTAAAATCCTTTACAGTGTATTACACTAATCTCAATACACACACATCACAACCATAGCCAACAGAACAGTCTATCCACAAACAAATCACTCTCCTCATGCTTCACGCATTGGAAAAGCCGCGTACTAGGACGCGAACCCACGCCTTACGGTGGCAAACATTCCGACTACGTCGTGCTGAAGCAGGGCTTGCTATCGCCAAATTTCCTGCCTTCCACTTGGTCAGAAAACCATACAAATACCTTCCCTGACCAATAACCCGATTAAGCTATGTCTGTATATAAATAAATAATAATAAATTAATTATATATATATATATATATATAATTATATAATATAATATATTATAATATATATAAAATTAATATTATTATATATATAATATTATATATATATATATATTATATATATATATATATATATAAATAAGGGAGATGATATTCATGCATAGAAATGTTGTTTTATGGTATCAGTATCTTGGCTGGGATTTATACATACAGGCTGGTTGAATTCCACCTGTGTGTGTAATTGGTATCAGTGGACGCGTTTTATTTTATATCTTCAATTATATCAAACCATTGTGTCATTTATGGGTAGCATTAATTGTTTCTCTTTTTTATAGTTGTACTTACTGATGCTATCATAAAAATTTATATAATAATTTTAAAAATAACATAACCTAATAAGGTTATCCCAGTTGTTGAATACAACAAAACTAAGGGATTCTTCACTGATTTTGGAAATCATAACTGGATATTTTCACATTCTGTCATATCTAAATATAAAGATAAAATTAATGATGATATTGTCTCATAAAGTATAAGCTTATGAGGTAAGATAGAGATAAAATAATATTAATATATATTTTTCATACTTATTCCATATAACATGTTAGATAATACGTCAGCCACTGAAAACAAAGACCTGCCCCTATTGGAAATAATAGGGTATGTTAAATAAATGATTTTATTTAGATTAATAGATTTTTGAATTCTGAAATTTAGATAAAATGATAATGTATTTATTTTTATCATTTTATCAGGGTTCAAGCTGGGGCCTTTTTCATAGCTGGGGCTAAGATTTACCCTACTTCATAACTTGGACACCAGCTAACATTCAAAATGTAATACTACAATATTCTGGGCTACAAATTCAATTCATCAGCCTTGGACTTACCAGCTACCTTCAAATTTGGGGCTTTTTAAATTGGGGCTTCATACCAGTAGACCAGTTCATAACACCTTAAAGAAATCTCTTTAACCAATTCTGACTCTTATATCCTCACAATAAAAGTAATTACACATATAGAGTCAAGGATCAGAAGTAATAATTCCAGTTAAACGGGGCATGTAATACATCGAGCAACACCTAAATTGTTTCTCTCGTAATCTGCTCTTAAACTTGATAAGCTTTCGTACCTATAAAATTATATTAAACATTGGATTTAAATCAATGTTTAGATCATCTTGGTTCATCCTGTATATAAAAATCATGAATTATGACGTTGGCAATAACGAAATTTTATATTCACGAATTACAGGAAACCGTTGGTGATTATACATACCTGAAATTCAAATCAAGCTACGGTACTTGTATCTATTAAGTCCGTATAGAGGGTAGTATCATCTATTGGTAATTCATCAACCAAAACTTCCCTTGTAATCATTTCCACGTAATAAAATCATAAGTGTAAAGTTTATAAAAGTGTTTTATTCAGTAATAATGATCATGGATCATCTATGCAATAACACTCAGGAAAAGAGCACTGAAATTAAAAAATGGTCCTCAAAAATTTAAATAATTCACAATCCTCCCAGAAACATCATCAAGCGAGCAGCCCACAGGGGCGGAGACATATTACTCTGTGATAGAGAAAATTCTATAGCTTCACTTATCGGAGCAAATAGAAGGATGTTCTTTTCTCTGGAAAGTCAGTTAGAAATAAGATTTCTTACATTCCTTACTACTCATCAGTAGGTACATATATTTCTCTATTCTCATTCTTAAATTCTTCAATTTGAAACTTCTTTCCAATCATCGATTCTATTGGAGGGAACCTCCACGTCGAATTGAATCTCTAATCCAGTCGCCTAATCACCGCAACATAAATAAATTATTGCGGCCCAAACGGGACTCTGTTGATTCCTCTTCGCTTGAGGCACAACGATGTGATCTTAGATCACAGTAAGCGTCAAAATTAAATTAGTTTATCCTTCTCTTTGTCTTCTTTATCTTATTAATATCTTCGAACGTATTGAGTTTAAAAATTATCGTCTTATAAAAACAAATTTAAAAAAAATAAATAAAGCAGAGACTAGTCAAGATTATCTCAAAGAAAAATGACCATCCCATTGACCACGAAAATTTATCAACTGGACTCTCGACTATACTTAGATCCACTAGCAAAAAACTACGTGTATAATTTAATAGTGATAAGAGTTAGGTACTAAGCGTCGGAAAACCAGATAGTGATAACAAACTGACACACCTTTTACAGTCAGAAATGACTATCTTTGGAAAAGAAAAAAGAAAAACTAGAAAAAAATTTAAATGAGAATCGAGAAGGAGTGATAACGAGATTATTGAATCATAATACATGAAACTCAAAGGTTAAAAAATCGAAATCATGAAACAAATCAATGATTTTCCAATTTATTCCACATTCTTCTACTACCCTATAATGGAAACCACAAATTTAAAACATAAAACCAAACTTTTCACTTTCCTTATTGAGGATAATTATCCAAGAAATTTTGATCTTTCACAGATTTCCCAACAATCACTTTGAAAGACCTTTTTATCCCCAACTTCACTTTGGTGGACCTCTACATTCCTCGAATAAATTGAGGAACATATATACTTTATCTTTATAAGATAGATAAAATAGATTTAAAATAGACATGTGCAAACCCTCCGAAAAACCATATCATGAAATTTGATAACTATTCTAGACAAGTATTCATATCAACACCCTTTCTAGGAAATCATTGTCTATTATTCTGTTAACCTCCACTTTAATTTCAGTTTAACCCTCAATTTAATTCTCAGTTTAACCCTCAAATTAATTCTATTTAACCCACAAATTAATTCTCAATTTAACCCTCGAATTTAACTCTCATTTTACCTCAATCTCAGAGTTAATCTCCGAACTTCTCCACTTCCTCTAAGAATCGTTAGTTCAGTTATATTAGCTGATCTGTTATGTCAACTTTCACGGGTGTGTCTGCCTACTGGCCCTGAGGTTTACGCCCCATGTCAAGGTGAGGGTCTGAACCCAAACAGAAGACTTAGAAGTTAAATTTGGTGGAAGATAAAGAGACATGATGAAGATTTAAGTGTAGATGAACCATTCAAATCAAAGGGTAAGAAGGTAATAAAATTTTCTCTTTTTTAATTTTAATTTTTTTTTCTTTATTTTTCTTCATTTTTATTATTAATTACCTTTAATAAAACATTTTATAAAGCTAATAACATCCTATGCAGCTCTAAAGTCTTTGTTATATCATTTTACATTACATGGTTTATTTCATGTGCTAGCTAGGTTTTTTTTTTTTTTTAAACTTTGGTCAAAAAAATTTTAAAAATTTAAAACCAAACAAAGATTTTTGATTACCTGGGCTATATAAGCCGTTGACTAGCTTCTAGAAATATTATACACTCTGCATTGTTAAATTAGCTTAATATAAGTCAAAAAAGGGTAAATGGTCTTTTTACTTATTATATATATATATATTATATAATATTATTATATATAGATAATATATTTATTTATATATAATAATATATATAATATACAGTACACTCGCAATAACGGATATCGCTAACGGCGTTTCGCAATAACGGTGTTCTTAACCACTCAGTGTTGTGCCGAAGGCAAACGTTCAGACACGATACGTACAACGCTATCGCCAAATACTTTGCAGCGTAATGCTATATACATAGCGGTCATCTGTTTGCATTAGTTGCCTTCGGCAATCTACCCACAAGTTTCAACTTTATACTGCATAATAAAATTTATAGTAAACTTTGAACAGATCGTAAAAAATCTTGTAATACAAATGCCATTGCATGTTATAAACAACTTCTACTCGAGAAGTAAAGGCACTCTATGAGGCAGACTTTCTTATTGTTCATTCCACACGCTTGCACCATTTCCACCTTCCACTGAAACGTCTGGCTGCCATCACTTCAGATTCCTACCAAACCATTATCACATCTCCGTTTGCAAAGCAAAAGCGATGTTGTATATAAGATAAGATCCCGCAACTCAATTGTACTTGTTTCGGAACGAAGACTGTGACAATCATCAAAAAGAAAAATTCTTGTATTTAAAATTTATATTCTATTTTACTTCAATTTGATTAAATCATGTATGTAGTACTAAATATTATATTAAAGTAAAGCAATGTGTAAATTTCCTCTTTCTACATTGTTTATAGTAGTGTTATTGCAATTATATTCAAAATATAGGTTATGACACGTGGAATTTGCTCGCATGTACTCGGTAGGCACAAAGAAAGCCTTGATTCAACTTACCAGGCGTTTTTCACTTAACGCAAGGTTATCGGTGAAACTGTTAAGCACTATTCAGTGTTACTATAATATTATTATAATATATATAATTTATATATAATTATATATAATATATAATATATATATCAATATATAAATAGTATATATACATATTATATAATAAAATAATATATATATATAACTACAGTATATATATATATATATTATATATATATATATATATATAATATATATATATATATATAGTAATAGTATATATAATATATATAAATTATTATATATATATAAATATATTAATATATATATTATAATATATATAATCGCAATTAATAAGTTTGAGAAATAAAATTATGATGAATTATCATTGCTTGTTAAAATAATTTTAATGATTAAAATCTTCCCAATTGACGCACTTCAAAAAGTACATAGAAAATAACATCAATAATAGAGCAAATTCAAAGAATTTGAACTTAAAGTATTTAAAAATCAACAGAAAATTATATAAGTATATATATATTATATATATATATATAATATTATATATATATAATATATATATATGATATATATATATATAATATATATATATAATATATATATATAAATATAAGTATATAAATATATTTTTGTTTTTTTTTACATATCTACCACCACTCACTCTGGCCTTCTCAGATGGGGCGAAAAAAAACACTTAAAAAAAAAACTCCACCAAGACCAGTGAAACATAGTTCTCAGGCAGCGCGACGTGTGCTTTAAAGAGAGAAAGATAATTTAGTGGAAAAACAGAAGAAGGCAAAAAGTTCCACAGAACAGAGTAGCTGGAAAGAAAGATGCACCACAACGAGAACAAGTCTGGGGTTCGCCAAATACTCACGAGAATTCGGTGCGGAGAGCAAGCACCCTTGTGCAACGAGGCGGCCGCAGGGTGAGGAATGCGATGAGGTTTCAACTCCCCTGGCATTCTGCCGCCTAGTACCTATAGAAAAGTGATAGAAGCGCCAACGTTACGTCGAGAGAGTTTGAAAATAGGAGATTGAAAATACGAGATATTTTATTAGTCTTTAAGCTTTAGACTCAACCCTATCCAATGAAGGTTGAGCCGAAGCCCCCCCAAGTGGAACATATCCATACAGGCAATTAAGAGGCCCTTTATATAATGGATAGCTGTGCAGCAGGAAAATAAAATTCCCGCAACTGAACAAACTCCAGCTTCTTTAGAGCACCTTAGCAACCATAGAAATATGAGGTTCCAAGATAATTGCTGTTGAATGTTAAACAAGATGTTTATATGTATTCACCAGGAAGACTTAGAGCCGTTCGAAAGAAATAGAAAGTTCGGATTTGTTTGATGGAGGTAGATTGGAACGTTGAGTTTAGAAAGAGTGAATTTTACAAGTTCTGTACCCACGGGAATCCCATCCAGATCGTCAAGAATAGAATCGGAAAGTGGATCGAAGGCAACTCTAGAAGCAATAAGAGAGCAGATTTGCAAATGAGTTGAATAAGGAGTACGTTGCAGTCATCAGGCAATAAGAGTGAACAGAGTTGGAAGTACAGCTGAGGAATCGTTGATGAAAAGTATGTAAATTTGGAGATATAACAGAAACCTGCGGCAACACACAGTAACAGGAAAGGAGGATAGAGAGCTCCATCAACTAAAGACTGATTTGGAGCGATCGAGAGAACAAGCTAGCAAGAGAAGCAAAGCTAGAGGAAAAACCCAAGAAGGAGCTTAGAGTAAGCAGTGAGCGTTGCCAAACCGTCAAGGCTTATATGTCAACTCCACCACGCAAGACTCCCCATGATCCTAAGGGCACGCAAGACCATAAATCAGTTAGATAGTGATAGTAGTCACCAGTTGACCTCATCGACGAAAGCCATACTGGTGATCGAAAGAAGGATAGAGACTCCATAATCAGGAAATGAGATAAGAAGAGTTCAAGATTTTATGATAGAATACAGGAGAGCACTAAGTCGATATGTTAGAAGGATCAAGCGGCACTTTATTCGGGTATCGAGGTTGAATGGGATGCCGCACTTCCAGCATTGAGGATAAAGTCATTAGTATTTAAACATAGAGATAGAGTTGAACGAGGACAGGGGACAACTCGGAAGCACATCTCCTCAAAACTCGGGGAGAACCATCCGGGCCACTAGCCTCCTGACGTTCATAGCAACTCAGATCATGCACACGGTATCATGTTGTAATTACAGTAAAGACCATGGAAAACTGAAGGAAGAATGAGTAGGAAGGAGTGATGCAGAATCGCCAGGGTAGAATAGAATGAAAACGGAGCCGAAGAGATTGGGCGCTTGAAGGAAATGCGATCAAGCAAACAGATCTATCAGAACAAATAAGGGAGGAAAGGCAGATTACAAAATTGTTAGATATGTTTTGGCAAGAGGCCAGAAGAATTTATCAGTAGGAGAACAAGCAGGTTGTCACTTTCTTTTAGTAAAAGTTCGCATAACCTGACGGAATAATATCCTCAACGATTCGAGCAGATGAAAAAATTAGTAAGATGATAGGAGAACGAGAGTTTCTTTCGATGCCCACTCCACAGTCTCTCTGCTGATAATGCGCGAGTAACAAGCTCATCAACATGATTTAGGAGAGAAAAAAATTTAGTTTGAAGATGAATAACCTGCTCATCAATCTGTGATTACGCCCCACATTATCAGCGGCGACCCGAAGCATCCGCAAGTTGTCAAAGCAGGATATCATTCCAACGGTAGTTAGCGAAGTAGCGAGGCAATGCCCCAATTAGCCCGATTAAATGTGCAGAAATTTACGTTTTAGTGCATGGAGGAAGCTCTGGAGCAAAAAAGTATTATAGTTAAGCTAAAGATGTTGTCAGATACCAATAGATGAAAATGTCGTATCTAATAGCCGAGCAAGGAGTATGGATAAATAATAAGTCAAGTCGTATTAAAATGTTAGGCTCGACTGGAATAGTGTAGGTTTCCCTAAGTAACTGTTCAATCGTAGATATGAATGTTTTGCTCTCCCCACTCATAATCAGTGGAGTGAGCCCAACCACTCAGCTGTGTGATCGTTGAATCCCTAAATAGAGACCTCAGCATTTGGATGGAAGTAACAGCTCATGAGAAGTAGTAAAGATAGTCAAAATGAACGTGAAAATTGTTCCATTTAGGGAGCAGTAGCAGAAACACAACGTAATGATAGTAGTAGGGAGAAAGATTTTTAGCCACAGACATCGAAATTAGGAGATCAAGATTCTCGAGACGTTTACAGGAGTGTTTATGTTTAACCAATACTATTATATATATATATATATATATATTATTATATATATATATATATATATTATATATATATAAGTATATACTATACTATAGTATATAATATAATATATATATAATATATAAACTATAGTATAAATAATATAATATACCTATATTATATATATCTTATAATATATATATATATCATTTATATAATTTATAAATATACCTATTATATATCACTGAGTGAGAGTACTACAACTATATATTAATTAATATACTATCCTTAATATATATATCTATTACTACGATCTATAACTATATCCATCAATAATAATATATTATAAGTATATAGTATATATATACAGTAATATATAATAATAATATATATATATATATATATATATAATATATTATATATAATTATAATATATTTAATATATATATATATAATATTATATATATATATAGTATAATATAGTATATATATATATATATATAATAAATAGTATATTAAATTATATATATAATGCATAATATTTATTCTACTTTCGCCAGATAATATTATAAAAATAACAAAGATTAAAATTTAAGTAAATTTATAAGACTTTATAAAAAGTTAATGAAATAGTTTAAATGTGTTCATGAGGAAGTGAAAATAAAAGAATATAAAAAAAAAAGAATTATTACAATAAAGCAAATAATAAGAATATCTAAATATTTATTGAGCTTAATAAAAAATAAGAAAAAGGAGAAACTAAAACAATTGATAAATACAAAAAAAAGAAATGAAATACAAATTACAACAACTACAAGCAATAGGAAGACGAAACTACATAAATTAAGATTAAGAAGAGGAAATCTCTTTAAAATTATTTATTTATAAATTCAATTCTATTCATCTACAATGACAGATAATATAAGTAAATATAAAGCTCCAAGATTCTCATGATGAAAGAAGAGAAATTCTGATCAATATTAAGAAAGGACAATAGCGATTAAATAATGGGAAAATTGAGGAAGTAAATACCCAGAAGCAGAATTTAATGATGAATTATGAGGAAATCTTTTGAAAAACAGGAGAAGAATATAAAACTCAAATATAACAATCTAGGAAGATTTAATTGGTTATACTATGGGAGAGAAGCTATTATTCTGACCTACAAAGAATAATACCAGAAAAGGATGCGAGAACATACAGTTTACAAATAAAGAATTGGGATATGCAAACAAATCATGAAGGATAAATATTAAGATTATACTCTTCAATCGACACCTAGAATTTGAAAACGACATGATTGGCGGAGATGATCATATCCAAAAAGTGTACTTAGGCTTTTTTACACTATCTAGATAATTCAAGTAGAGCAACACAAATAGGAAAATAAATCAGTAAAGTTGGGGGAATATAAACTCAAGAAAAATTTATATCAAAAAGAGAGGAAAATAATTAATTTAGGACTCTACCATTAACACGACATGGAATATTCATCCTTTTTACACCCTTGTAACATTGTATCAAGGATAATAGAATGTTATATATGATTCATAAAACTAATCACAAGAGTGAACAATGTTTCTATAAGGAAAAGTGTAGAAATGTAAGAAAAATGATCTAAGACAGAAGACTTTTTTCTCAGAGAATGAAAGAAAAATGTTTTAATTATGTCGAGAAAGGTCATTCATTCAAAACCGCTACAAAGAATAAAAACCAATCACATCAAGTGAATCAAAAAATAAATAAAGATAATTAATGGACCTGAATAAATAATAGTGATTTGATTATGTAGAATAATAGAATTGGATGTTTGACATTTTATCGAATATGCCAGAGAAATACATTAGGAAAGTGTCAAAAAGCCAAAGGAAAAAGGACATATATTGGCAAACATATATAAATAATAAAGGAAAAAAGACTTACGATGAAAAAAGAAGGAAAAGAAGTTTCATATGAAGGAGCAGATGAGTTAAGAGATATACCCTTTTGGGTAAGGAAAGAAAAATTAAAAAAACATTAAGTGTTTCTATATAATTAAAATGAATTTGATACACCAGGACATGGGTATTTACAATTAACAATAATAGAAAACGAACAGACTATTGTGAGAGTGATGAATAGGGAAAAATATATTGAATATTCAATTTATATGAGGTAGGATAAATATGGAAAAATATAATGGAAAAGTTCTTTATCTAGCCTACAATTGCATCAGGATAAGTATACTAAATCTTCATCCTAAAGGAAACACCATTATGGTCTCAAATCTCTGCAATTAAATTATCTACAAAGATAAAGGAAGAGTTAGACCAAATTTGTAAAAGATTTGTAAACGTGTAAAAAAATTTAAACCAACACCACCCCACCCAATAGTTGGATTGAGAATGGCGCAAAAATTTTGTGATTTGTTACAGATAGAGATAGAAAGATAGATAATTTCATAAATATAGTAATGATAGAACAGCATAAGACCAGTTCAAGACGAATTCTTCATGCTAGGAAACACCATTAATAGTCTCAAAAATGAATACAGAGAATGGGGTTAACAAAATGTCTTCTGATAATAGTTCAGAGCAGTTTACACCCACTCGATATAATTATAATCATTAATTAAGATTTGATCGTTGTTATGTAAAGTACACCATGTACAAACCATTAGAACTGATTAGTGAAACATAGAGTCTAGTGACGTGGAAAGTTCAATATTATAGATATAGAGAGAGTTTAATAAATGAAAGAAAGCTTAAAATGGGATTGTTATCAGAAAAACAATAACAAATGCTTTAATGAATATTCTCCAATCAGTCAGTAATTTGAAGAAACAAATGTTTACTTCACTGATGCGCTTGAACGGAAGTGGAACAATTTTGATTTGCGCTTTTGCAATATGAGCGATGTATGCAAAGGTTGAAAACGAAAACTGCAAAGCAATCTATATAGGACTTAAAGAATGCTGGGAAAACCAATACCAAGGTATATGAGTGTATAGCGGGAATCCCATATACTATAAATTAGGAATGAGGATATATGTTATATAAAAAAAATTACAAAGAATGAGAGGGGGGGGGGGGGCGCTCGCCTAGAATAGAAAATATAAAAGAAGTTCAAAGACAGGAGGGAACATTCATGAAATAGCTAGAAGAATATAGTAAAAATGGAGGGAACATACATGAAATAGCTAGAAGATAGAAAGAAAACAAGATATCAGATATATTAAAGGTAAAATAGCTATAAAACTATGAAAAAGAAATTGAAAGAAAATTTATTAGATTAAGAATTTAAAGATTTTGAGAAGAGCTGAAAAGACAAAAGGCAATCCGAAATATTCTTATATGTTATTATATGTCCAAGAAAAAGCATGTATGACAGTTTTAAATGAGGATAAATGTGAAAATTGTGGGGTGAGACGCACGAATAGACAGTGAAGAGGAGAACAAATAAGACATAGAGTCAATGAAAGAGGTACAATTACTAAGAAAGAGATCAATTAATCAAGATGTAATGAGTTACAAATTACCTATGCAACAGTACTGAAGAAAGAAGTTGAAACGCAAACAAAACAATAAATTAGTGAAAAAAAACAAAAGTATGACGAAATGGTAAAGACATCAGAACAGAAAAGTAGTATAAGAATAAACCTTGATAAAAACAAAAATATTAGAAACCATTAAAATCTTACCCGCACAAAGAAAAAGAATAGGAAACTGCATGTACCCCTGCATACCTATAAAGATTTTCAAGAATATCACTCAGCATAGAATGGCAAGTTATAAACGATTATGATGTAATAACAGCATACCTGAAAGGTCGGGAAATGAGAGATGAAGTCTTTTTTAAAATCCACCAGAAGCAAACAAATACAAATATGAAATTAAGAAAGCACTATACAGTAAAGATGCAGCAGTGGCCTCGTATCTATCAATGATAGGAATTTAAAATAATCATCGGTTATAGTCACAAATATAAGACGACCCTACCTAATCATTATAAGTATGTTAATCAACTAGAAGGAATATTGGCATCATGTGATGATTATGATGTTTGCTGGACGGAAAAGTATTCACAAAACATGATAAAGTAATGAGTAAAAGAATTTACAATGGGTAATGTAGAAGAACAAAATGTTTTTAAGATATATTGGAATTGATATAAAAAGAGGAAAATAATGAAATAATTCTTATGAAAATAAATTACATTAAGAATTCAAGTAGTGTCTCAGAGAATATCAAATTCACAATAGAAAAATTAGAAAAGGAAGAATGACAATATTAACTTAGTCTGTGAATGCAGTTCTTTTAAAGCTTCTAACCACAAGAACCATATTTATCATTTTTTGTAAGTAATAAAATGTCTAGAAAGAATAATAACATGCTACAAATAAAGATATGAAGGACTTAAAATAAAGGATTAATAAGTTGAAAAATGAATAATAGAAATATAAAATAAACCAATAAGTTAACAAACGATAATGTAAGATTTTATAGTTTATGCTCTTTGTAACTATAGATGATGAAGCATACAAGTCGTCTATATTATATTTAAAAGTATTCTTAGAATAATGTAATGTTGTATATGGTAATCTAAGGAAAGCCACAGCAATAGTAAGATCACCAAATGGAGCAGAAGATGTTTGCATTGCTGAATTGTCTTGAGAAGCCAATAGCATAAAGATGTATGTAAGGAGATAAGTGAAACCTGATATGAATGTAAAAAATTATGATAATCAACTAATAAAGACAGCTCGTAGGAATTCCTATACAGCTATAAAAACAATATTTAAGGATTGACAATGTGCAGCTTGAAGTGATTCTAGCTTAAGTGGAATAAAATATGAAATTTACTGGATCCTGGTGTGAATAAAAATAGCAGATAGACTAACAAAAGAACTGAAAGAAAAATATTAATCAATTATATAAAATAAGAAGAAAGAGGAAACACGAGAATTAGGGAAAAAATCAATAAAGAAGTTGATAATGCATAATCTTTCTTCTCCTTTTCAGCCAGATAAGATTTATAAAAAGATAGCTACAAAGATTAATAATCTAAGTAATAATTTATAAGACTTTATAAAAAGTTAATGAAATAGTTTAAATGTTTATTGAGAAGTAAAATAAGAATAAAAATAATAAAGAATAATAAAAAATAATTACAATAAGCAAATAAAAGATCTAAGGACAAGGACTTATAATAAAGAAATAAAGAAAAAAATAACTAAAACAGAGATGAATAAATAGAAAAAAGAAATAGAGAAATACAAATTACAACAACTACGTGCCATAGGAAGACAGAATTACAAAAGTAACATGGTAAGAAAATCCTCTTTATAAATTAATATATATACCGTATATATATATATATATATATATAATATATATATATAATTATATATATATATAATAGTATATATATATAATATTAATATATTATATAGTATATATTATAATATATATAGATATATATATATAATTGAAATATTATATTAAAGCATATATATATATATATATACATATATTATATATATTAAAATATATATAATAATTAAATATATATATAAAATATATATATATATATATATATATATATATATATATATATATATATATATAGTCACATACCAGCAGGGTTTTAAATCGAAACTTCAACTAAATTGCATAAAATGAATACTGATGCTCCTTGAATATGATCACAGTATGAACTTATCCATACCTGGAGATTAGTTAGAGTAGAAGAAAATCTCTTTAGAAACTGTGTTTCTTCTGTGTAATAAAAATGAGTTATATCTTCTCTATTTGAATATAGTTCTTTTAAAACTACTTCATAATGCAATTTTTTGCACCCTATTTCATCTTGGTTCCAAGGTTTATTCCAATTTACAATTAAATTTATCACAGATGAATCCTTTTTGTTGTACTTTTGACTACAGCTAACATTCTCAACCTGAGAAAGATATTGTTGATTATCAGGTACTAAATCTTTTGATAAGGATTTATTTAACTTAATATTATTTACTAAAATGCTATCAATAATATTTTGAATCAAGGTACTTTTGAAATTTTCATTGATGTAAACATTTACAATAGTATCCTGGTATATTCTTATCAACCATTCATGATCATCACAACACTGTATTTTTTTTAAATTGTTCATTAATAACTTTGATAAAAGATTTGTGTAGTTCTCAGAGTTCCAGTTTTCAATCCCTCCATAAAAATTTGGGTATTCTGGATGCAAAATAGTATTTTCAATATCTTCATTAACCCAAGAATGATAGTTAATTTCTTTAATTTTGCAAACTGCTTTATAAACTGGTACAATAGAAGGGTCTAATCCAAAAGGCCAAAGTTCGATCAATGAACTTGAAGGAGGCAAAAATAAAGAAAATATTAAGGAAGCTCCATGCATCCCAATCAATATATCTGTAGTTAATATCTCCTTAATTATATACATAACACCATCATCTTCTAAGGATAGAATCTTAATATTAAAATCAAAGTTATATTTATTCAAAAGGTGTTTATGCAACATAATGTTCAAATCTAAAATATTCAAAATTTTACGATTCCTTTTTCTATCAATTATAGAAATCTTAAATTTTTTTTTTTGAACACATGGATCAGAAGGTAAATGAAAAGATTCAACAAAATCTTTAACAAATAAATGTAAATGATATTTATTAATACTTGGGGATATTGGAATAAAGGTATGTGAAAAATTATATTGATAATCATTAAATACACTCATTTTGTTTAAACCAATATAAGCTTGTGAAAAGCACAAAAATTCTGAAGGAAAATCAGATATGAAAAAAAGATCTTTGGCAACTGCTTTGTACAAATAGTCATATTCTAATGTACCCAAATTATCAATTATGATGGAAACTGAGTTAAGAGATAGTTCTTGGAGTGTAAAATAGAGAGGTAATAGGTCATCATGAAATATATGCTGGAGATTGTCTGGTTTAAATCTAGATACAAGAATTGAATCCTTTTCTACATAATTCACTGACTTATTTAAAAGAGTGGATGTATTCACAACTGCAAAAGGAATCTGAAAAGCATTATGATGATTAACTGAAGATGAAAACAAATTATGTGTCATATCAAATATACTCTTAATTCCATATAATATTGACGATGAACTTGAAATAAACAAAAATGCTTTCTTCTCTGGAAAAAAACATAAATTTTTGAATTTGCACCTTAGACCTGATATATCCGATGAAGTACACCAAACTGATGAATAAAATTTTCCTGTACATTTAATCTTTGAATATATTTTACCAATATTATTTTTCATATATAAAGTTTTTGGAAAATTTGAAGATATTCCTATTTTGTTGCAGTTTTTGTTAGGCTTCTTAAAATTTAAATAATCTATGAAACATTGTTGTGATGAATTTATTTCCATATTACTTGTAATTTGATATATATATACAAATATATAAAAAGCACTTTTATTGAATTTATTAGTACTCATATTTTATGCTATGTAAAATGGGAAAGTATGAAGTAAGTCAAGAAGACACAGAAGAATACTAATCCCATTAACTCATTAAGATATATGGTGTAGGACTTGGAGAAAAAACTGATTCCCTGACAAAAAAGAGAATTTAAAATTTTGAAAAAAAAAATTTTTAGCAAGGGGGCCAAATTGAATGGTAAAAAAATATAAATAACTATAAGTTTTATAATAACCTACCTATAATACATACAACTTATAATAATAGTAAGAACCAAGCTTGGGTTCAAGTAAATTTTGTCAAGTACAAGTACTCTAGAATTGTTCAAGTACATAGTACTTTATGAAACTTGCTATATATAGTAGTATATATAGTATATGATAGTATATATATATAAGTATGATTATTACTATAGTATATAGTATCTGATGATATATATCCTGTATATTATTATTAGATATTATATATAGTAGTATATATATACTATTGAGCCCTTGGTCATACTAAGTATATATATTCATTATATTGATCATATAGGTAGTAGATACGTCATATATATAATATCATAGATACGTATAATATATCAGTATATAGTATATAAATATATTATAAGGTATATATATTAGTAAAGCCCGGTAACATGGGGGAAAACGTAAAAAATGCGCTGTTTTCTTTTCTTTTATCGAATCATGAAAAAATGCAACATTTTAAGTTAATTATCTATACTCAGTAGTTGTTTTTCTCATTCTAGGTTTTAATTTCTCTTGACATAATCGAAGAATAATAATAGATAGCTCGACAATGAGTTATTTTAAACTTTTTTTGAAAAAATTCCATTTTGGCACAAAAACACTTGAATTCGGGACACCCGGTCACGTTTGGCGTCGGTGCCGAGAAACGGTCATTAAATAATATTACGCCGTCTGTGTTTGTCCAAACTAATTTTGATCTACGATCACATCTTAAACCTGTTACCATAGATTCTTAATAATGTTATAGTATAGTTTGGATAGGAAAAACACAAGTCTAATTATTTTTAGGTGATATTTATCAACGCTCGATTTTTTCCCAAATAATGCATCTTCTTGTATAATCTCATGGTTATGTCCTAAAATTGGCAAACAACAAGAAATTATGACAACTAATTTTAATTAATTTCTCATACCTAATATATAGGCGTAATGTAATAAGTTAATAATACTTTACCAGTCCACTCTTAAACAATGTACCGGTACTTGTATAATTACGTAGTAGGCCTAGTACTGCCACATGTTTCACTGGTGATACTTGCTTGGACAAATGAAGAAAATTACATATTATAATCTTGAATTAGATGACAATGCATATTTTTAGGATAAATCTTTTTAAGTAAATATTATAATTTATTATTCGGATTATTAATATTAAAATAAGTACAATGACGATAAGAATATAATAATAATACTAATAACTAATAAAATAAATATAATAAGAAAAGTAATTACTATTTAATAACTATAAATTTTTATATAATTTAATAATTAGTTATTTTATTACTAGTATTATTATTATTGAGTTTTCATAATTTATATTATAATAGTTTTTAAATTTTCTGTTTGGCAAATTTTACGTGAAAATCTGCGTACGTAGGCTCTCGTATAGTATAAAGTGCTATTATTAATAGATACGTGAAATATGAATGTGTGAAATCTGCGTACGTAGGCTTACTCGTAAAATATCTTAATAATAATTTTATTATTACTTATTAATTATTATTTGATTATTTATTATATATATAATAAGATAATACTAATCAATAATAATAATAAGTAATTAATAGATAATAATCAATAAAATTAGAGTTTGGCAGCCTGGTATTAGAGTAAATTAGAAATTGCGATGAAATACGGCGATAAAGGGCGAGAGAAAAAATATTTCGAAAACGGCACAACTGAATTGGTTTTCATACAGGGGACTAAAATGATGCCCCCCTCAAGCCGTATTGCACGAGCAGCCGGTTGTTTCCCCCGAAAATTTGCAAAAAACTTATGTCAACTTTAAAAATAAGCTTAATGATATCTCGTTTAAATTTTTTTTAACGATTCTCGATGTTAAGATAGACTTCCAATATGCATCTAACCTCAGAAATTCCTGATCAATATTTATAGTTCTATGCACCCGTCAGGGAGATTCACAAGGTCTTAGAATTTTTTGCAAGAAGAAATAAAAAAAAACAAATTATTTCTCCAACTTTGGGAAATTTTTTTGAACTATAGGTGTAATTTTGATTTACCTAAAATTTTTATATATGGTAACAAGGAGTAAAATATTTGATGCTGACTTAAAAAACCTTTCTCTAATTGAAAAGTGTTTTATTTAAAAAAGTATTAAGGAATTTTATTAAAGTGACCTAGTTTTTCCCCTTCCGTGACCGGTTGTTCCCCCATTTTAAAGACGCGTAATATTTGATACTCTATATATATATAATATATGTATATTATACTTATAATAGGTATATATATATATATATAAGTAATAAATATTAGTATTAGTACTATATTAGTATATTATTGGTTAGTTAGGAAGCAATTTATAACATCAAATGGGTGGAAAATCGTGGTTGTCCAAAATCGCGCATTCAATTTGGTTTTTAATGGAATCATGGGAAGAACATCCAAAATTTTAAGTTACATCTAGTATCTTAAGAGTTTTTTATCTCTTAGCTATTTAGAAGTTTTCATTAGATGTCTAGCACTAATGAAAATAATACAAACTCGAGCACCAATTTGCATATAAATTTTAATAATTTATTTCGGAAAAATAACTCATTTTCAGAAAAAATTGGTATCTAATTACAAAATTTGAGTTACTTTTATATTATAAAAAGACTCACTAAAAATTATCTGGAGTGAGCAAATATATTATTATAACATGATTTTAAGTGACGAAATCGTTTTGAGATAACAATGTTATAGATTTAATTTGGATAGAAAACACAAATCTAAGTATTGTTCATAGATTTTTAATATTCATCTTTTGTATGATGGGAATGTTTGGTTAATTAAATTTTTTAAATTTATTACATACCTAACAAATGTATATTTTTGTTTTTTTCAATAGACGCGTTACTTAAATATTTCAACCTTTTAACATTTTCAGGATGGACGATATAATTCACCATTACGAAATACCTCGCCACTATTCTATGACCGAAAAAGATTTTTCAAAGTTATATCTTCATTTGGGAAAATATTCTATTAATAAACCTTAAAATTGGTAAAAATAATAATATATTTACACTTTTTAACAAATAGGCGCACTTTTTTTTTTTATTTTCTTTTTAATGAGTAATGTACGCACATTTCAAAATGTGAACTGGGGTCGATCCTTTTTTTAATCCTTACAAACTAGATAGAAGAAAGATATGTTAGAAAACATTAAACAAATGTCTTATGGTCCTACCATACATATAAAATTAGAATAAAAATTTATTGAACAACTAAAAAAATGGACATTTTTTATACAAGTTTAATAACTGACCATCTTCGGGTTTTTCAGCTCAAATTCGAAAAACTAAACATTATGAATAATAAGCTTAATATTTTATATTATGACAGACAGGAAAAGTTAAAAAGAACCTTGATCAAAGTTCCAAAATCTCCGAAATTTGAATCTTAATTCTTAGGGAGAATTCACCAGGTCTTTAAGAATTTTTTTTGCAAAACTTTAAAAAAAAACAAAATTTCCAATTTGGGAAAGTTGTTTTGACTAGTAAGGTGTAAGTATGTTGAACTAAATTTATATATCGGTTAAAAATAAATCTCATCTTGCTTGTTAAAAACTTTTATTAATGAAAAATGTTTTTATTTAAAAATATTAAAAGTAATATAAGTGACTCAATTTATCTGAGATGATCGCGGATTTCCCCCATTGTTACGGTATAATTATATATATATATATATATATCACTATCATAATATAATATATATATATATTATATATATATATATTATATTATAGATATATTATATCGATTATACCTATATACTATATATATATTATATATATATATGTTTAGTTCTTGATGTAATTTTACCACAACAATCGAGGGAAAGGTTACTATTTTATGTTTTTCCCGACAAGTGAGCCCATACAAAGTGGAAAAGGTGCACATGTTATCGGGGTGATCGTAACCCGAGCGCTGCAGTACTGGACCAAAGTCTAGATATTCCGCCATCAGCTGAGGCATGGCTAGCTCGTGACTCCACATCAGACCTACTGTGCGTTGAGGCCGATTAGGAATGTAGGTTGGTCTGTATGTGTATTAAAGTTTGTGTATCGTTGTATGTGTTGGCTATGGAATGAGTGAGGTGAGGGCTATTTGATGTAATAGTGGTACTTAATACACCTATGGACCGTAAACTGTAATAAATTTACAGAAAATCTGCCTACAAACGGAATTTGTATTCGTGTCCCGTCCTGGTGCACTAAATCGAAAGAAGTGAACATCCCCGTTGTGACCGAGGACCTCGATTACTCACGACCCTTAAGCGTGAACGCACCACTTTAACCCATCTGCGCCGACGCCGAGACGCATATATAGATATATATATAATATATATAATATCATATATATAATATATATAGTATATTATATATAGTAGTAATATTATATTATATTATATAGTAAGCATCTGGGCGGGATGGACTTGGACCACTTTAGGGTTATGCCGTCGGGCGGGGTGACTTGGACTCTTTAGGTATAAGTTCATCTCCCCGACTTTCCCTCCTAATGCACTTAAGCTTCTTTGGGAATTTCTTTTTTTTTGTTCTGAAAATTTCAAGGCCGATATAAGTAGGTAATGTGAAGCAGGCAAAAATAATAGATAATGATAAGTTCTAATAATTAAAAGTTTATTAAAGTTTTGAATAAAGCTCATTTTAGAACCTCACCTTGGAGGGGTATATCGGACCACCATTGAGGGCGGTGAATCGGACCATCTGTTTAATTTCCTAGTTTTGACGTATAATCATTATATATTTTAATATTTTACTTAATAATAAGCCTATATTATATTTTTAAATTAGTATAAATAATAAAATTCATTATGATAGCAATAAAAAGTTAATAAAATACATCTGATTTCACCTCGTCCACTCAAAATGTTACACTTTTTGAATTCATATTTTTTTGATATAAATTTCATTTTTTATGTTATTTTTACCTTAATATAGTAACTATTTATTATATGTTCATTAGATTCAAACATTTAAAATGTCAATAACTAATCCGTAAATATGGGAAACAATCAATGGTTCGTCCATTGCTCCACCCTTCTGAATGAATTTTTCCAAGAGTGGGGTCGATGGACAGGAGTTGTGCCCCGTGAATTGTTGGCCACTATACCGGTTTGGAACAAAAATGTTACCCTTTGGGACCTGTGTTAGCAAGGGCCTACGGATACCTCTGGAGTGGATATAGTTTCCACTGGAAAAATAATTTAAATCCCATCCCCACAATTTTTCATTTTATAAATAGTTAAAAATAACCAAGTTTTCAGAAGTGCAATTTTTTGAAGGCCATTTGTATCCTAATTATATTTATAGTATTTTTTTAGATATCAAACCTCTCGAATTTAAAGATGAATCTATAGAATTTTGTGAGTAATTACCTGCGTGGCTATTAAAGTGGATGTCGGAAACTCGCTTTTTTTTTTTTTTTTTTTAATTTGATTTTTTAGTGTGGACCGAAATCACCCTTAAGAACACGGGCCCGGTCCCGCTGCCCCGAATCCTATTAACTGTCTCAGCCAGTTGCCGACTTTCCCATAATGTTCAACTTTTTGGATTTTTGTTTTTCATCAAAATTCAGGCGCCATATAGTTTGGTAATGAAGGCTATTATGCAATTAATTAATTTATTAGTTAATTCATTTATATCTAAAAGCCCTTTTAAAGTTTAGAATTTTAAAGCTCAAAATCATTCAAGACATTTAAATTAACGGAATATGATTGACAGTATTAAAAGTCACTATGTGTGTCTCTACTGAGATCTCTGTCCAGTCCACCCACTACCTTTTCAAACATGCTCATGCAACATAAATCCACAAAGCACCCTGGGCTTGTCAATTTGTTTAAATACAAATCCACCAATTTGGCTTAAGTCATAATACTATAATAAATATAATAAATATGATACCCAAACCACCCATGCAGTATCAACTAGTTTGGCTAACACATGTCCATCTAATACTCATAACTATACTTTCACATTACGTTAAAGAACCCGCCAACTTTGGCTTCAATCAATATTTATTGATTTCCCATTCCCGATCCATTAAATACGTGAGTATTCTGACCTTGTCTTAAAGTGTTGTGTCAATCGAGTCACACTAACAATCTCTCCTCTTGTTGCTAGACCTATTCCACAATTATGAGCTTAAGCCCGTATTGATAAATGCGAATTGCTTATATACAATTGAATGGTCAATGTCTTTTCTTCTGTGATTGGTTCGTATTAGTGCCCCCTTGGTCACGTTGTTGCCCATGTTTCGTATTTTGTGCGTGTCTGTATATTATAGTTTATTGGTCTCTGTTATTGATCAATTATATTGTAAATTATTTTTGTTAGTACCTTGTATCTTATGTCGCCCTGTCTTGGAGAAATCGCTCTTTTCTACAGAAAACATGATCCTATCGTTCGTCAGGCCTTTCTATGGTTTCTTCAGTCTCCATCTCAACAAAATCATTTTCTCTTGTTGCTGTCCATTTGTAATCGTTGCATTGCTCTCATGTCATACTAAGTCTTCTTTAGAATAGGTGGTCCCATAACTTGTCACACATACTCTATACTCTCGCGCCTAAGATAGTCTATATTATTGTTGTGGTCTATTGTTTCTATTACTTTTTGATTTTAGGTTGTTTTTCGATTTCTCTTGTCTCTCTTGTACAACATTTGCGATTTTTAATCTTACTACTTAATGTCGTATGTCTATTGCTTCCAAATCTTGATGTAGTTGCTTGTAGCTCTATGTTGGACTTGCTTATAAGGGAAATACTAAAAGTCTTTTATTTGGCCCATTTAGACTCTAAGCTCTAATTCGCCGCCAGGTGGCAGTATCGTGCTGTTAAAGAACTTATATGATGTAAGCCATTATGGTGAGAACTTACACTTGTTTTAATGATGTTAAGATTCAGTTGCCATGCACGCCCTACCCAAAAAGTGTTTAGGTTCAAGGAGTCAGTAGTTTGTGGAGATGCTGTATGCGCATCGCGAGTGTGTCGATCTTTAGTTTGCGTAGACTGATGGGTGCCACGGTGGTGTTTTGATGGTTAAGGCGAGTGTGCGGTGTCTTAACGACTTTGGAACCTTGCATTCAAGTGTGCGCAGTTGCGTTTCCTTAAGATCGATGGTATGAGAGATGGTTAGGTGAAATTCTTGTTGGGATGCAGTGGTCGGCTGGAGAGTAGGAGTGGTGGAGTCAAGTGAGTGAGGTGAGCTGCTTGCGTTGTCTGCGAGCATTAGCAGGTTGTCCTGAGCCGTCTGATGTATCAGTGGCTCATCTTCTTACATCTTATTTTCCCATTGTGTATATCGTTAGTTGATCAATTATAGTTGATAGACGCAGGCGAGAGCTCGTTTCATAATAGTTCTGCGAGAGAGAGCCGAGCGTGCTGTTAGTATCGTGCTTGACGTATGGTTACTTACTGGCCGGACGCCTGTGATCTTATGGAGATGTGAGCGAGAGCCGCAGTTTGTCTATATATCTAGACCTGTATATTTGATGTGGAGAATGGCGTGTATTTATCCAATAAGTAACTTAGTCTAGATACTAAAGTCTATGATAAATTTCAACTGTATTTTCCGTCGGTCGATGCTAGTCAGTTGGTATTCTCCATAAATTCTAAAAGGTTATGGCTGAGCTGGACCATATGCCTTTACTCTGAATACCCGTGCTGGAGTCATGCAATACTTGTATCTTCTAAATATTCGTCGTCTACTAGACCTTTCAGTACTATTTGTTCCGAAGTATCTCTTTCTACCAGAGATTAAAGCACTAGAATGGCCATTAATTTAAATCCTCTGAGAAGATCTTTTCAGGATCATATATTCTTCTTTTGCGTAGAAATTAATTTTTCTTCTGTTAATATCTCGATAAACATTCTTTTTTCTTCAGAAATCAGTCTATCTTCGTGTTATCTTTCTTCTCCATATATATCTTCTTATATTTTGTATCTGCTTTAGCACTCTATTATATTTATCTATTTGTGTGTTAAAGTGTGCATGTGCGCACGTCAGTATCCATTATTCATGTATTATTAACTATTCTCCTATATTATTCCTATACCATCAGGGCCTTCAGCTTACTTGGGTTCATGGATTATGATGCTATTATTTAAATCTTGTATCATTTTTATCTTATTGTTTTAATATATATCTAGTAATGTAAGTACATTTTGCTTTATACATGTTTATTCATAAATCGAATATAGTCTCCCTATTTATCCTAATCTTCCTCGTAATGCCACTCCGAATGCAAAAATACAAGCATTGAAAAGTGTGTGACCCATTTCCTTATCGTGAACTCACTAAATTTCATCAATTTTAATTGGCATAATTGTCCATTCTTTACTTTTAAGAATTTATTAAAAAGCTAAAAAAAACTTCTTCGAAGATTCTTAATTACTATTCTTGCTAGAATTAATTTCTGGCCTCTCTACCTGCCTTTCTTATTGATTGGTTAAGTTATTTTACAATTTTTCCTAATAATTTTTCTTAAATTCTTCCCTATTAATACCTTTGAATATTTTAGAAACATCTACGCTTTTCATTAATTTTTCTCTCATATCTCTCTATTCCAAAACGGTTTTCTCTTTGCCACCCTAAAACATGGGTTTATCTTTAAAACATACCGACTGAATATTCATTAAAATTTGCTTAAAATGTTCCCACATGATAACACAGTTTTGGTCTTTAAACTCTTTATCCCAGTTAGTTGTACTGTGTGAGCTGCCCATCAGTAGTTTTCTTTCTTTTTCTGTTGGTATCATAATTTCATGGGCTACCATATGATGTAAATATATTATATTGCTTTTGGGGGGTATTATATTATTTGTCATGTATGAGAGTGTTATGAAGGGGGAGAATAATTGTGTTGTTGTGAAGTGATGGTGTTCTGACGCCTAACGAGTAGTTCTTCGAGTTTCTCTTTGCTGTCGTTCCTGAGTTTCGCCGCATCCATACCTTCTCACGTTTGAATGAAACGATGGGAATGAAGTTGGTAGACTGAGTGTGATTAATTATTTTTCATGTATATATTTTTTCTTCTATACTGGAAGATACTTAATTATTTATATTTTGAGATTTATGAATTGAAGCCAGGTTTTCAAAGTTTGATGTATGGGATCCTGTATTGACTGCGGATTGTTGTTTAATGATTTAGCTGTTTTGGTCCTAGGGAACTTTACCTTTCTTTTGGAGTTGGTTCCTTTTATGGTATGGGTAACTATTTTTCTTATTACTTTCATTATTTCATTATAGGTATATTTCTTTGGACTTAGTAGATTTTATACTTTAAAGGTTTGAAGATTTGTAGTAGAAGATCCTATAGATGATAGATGGTATGGTGGCAAGCGCATGGTGATCTTTCTTGTGGATTTGGGATTCCTTCTATGGTAAGATTAATAATTATTTGTTGTTTTATTATTGATTAATTGATTAATGGAATTTATGATTATTATGGTTATATGGTTACTATTAATTTTTTTTCTTTGTATTTTTATTATAGTTATTAAAGTAGTGGAATTTTGATTTTAAATTTGCAGTATTGAGGTCTGTTAGCGTGGTATACCGTCGGAGGTTTGGTCACCAGTAGTCTTGATTATGTTAGAGTTTTGTTTTGATTTGGAAATGATTAAAGATTAATTTAAAATGTTAATGTTTAATGTTAAAGATTGTTTTTGATATGATAGTTGATAGTATTTTTGTTATAATTTATGAATTTACGATACTTAATTACTTATTACTTAATTACGTATTTAATAATGTTTAGACTCATGTTAGGATTTGTTTAATTTTCTTTTCATTCCAGTTTTTTTTTCCTGCTCTTGTCTTGTGTCTGGAGGAGTTCCTGGATTTATTTGTGGCTCCATATTTTTGGCTCTACTGTTTTGGGGGCTGTTCTTGTGGCTCCGTTTATGGTACTTGGGTACCAAATAAACTTAATGGTGCGGTGCACCTAAGTAATATAAAATTTACAAGGCAAAGGGCTGCATTACTGAAATTGACATTGAGAAAAGGAAAAATAACAATTGAAAACTGAAACTGAAAAAATAAAAGAAAGAAAGTAAAAATTGAAAAAGGAAAAACAAAGATTAAAATTGAAAACCCAAAGTTGAAAAATATAACGGAAAAGAGAAAAGAAATTAATGAAATAATTAAGAGAAAAAAGACTGATGAAAAACATTTTTAAAATTTAGAAAAAAAAAACATTGGAAAATAAAAGGTACCAGGTAAAGTAAAGGTACCAACTAAAACATTAAAAGTATTGGTACCATACATAGAAATTGTGATTGTAAGACTAAAATTGAAAATAGCATATAGGTACCGAAAAAGGATGGTACCATAAACAGTGTAGGTACCATAATTCGTGACAATAAAAGTGGTACCATAATACGTGAAATACTTTAAAATAAACGTGGTACACAATATGTGGAAAAATTGAAACTTTAAAAGAAACAAAATAAAATTTCATAATTGACAATTTTATCGCAAATCTTTTTTAGAAAATTTATTGCATTTATTAATATCATTTATTTATATTTTATTGTCTATAAATTTTATATGTGGATTTGTGGTTATATGTTGTAGGTATAGGATATTCCTATTGTAGTATATGGTATATTGTAATACCTGGTGGTGGAACTAGTAGGTGCGGTAGTTTATTTATATTGGAACAACGTGTGTGTAAATTGTATTGTAGTAAGTAGTAGGTGGTATCCGATCAGGATACTGTGTGTAATTTTTTGTAATTATTAAGTAATATTTGGATACTATATATTCTTATATAATAAATTTAAGGTGTATGTGGGTTGTTTACTTGTTTTTTTTGTATCCCCAATATCTAACCTGGAAGACAGCCTCACGCCTTCCTTGATTCAAATTATTGTAGCACTCAGGTTTTTATGTTAGCGTAAAATCCGCTACATATTTGTGGCGCCCAACGTGGGGCTGTCTCGAAGGATAGGTGAGGACCATAAATCAGTTAGATAGAAAAGTATATCGCCAGTAGACCTCGAGCTCCGAAAGCCGTACTGGCTATCGGAAAGAAGTGAATGAGACTCCAGATGATCTAAGAAAGGAGAGTTGAGAAGGATTTCAAAGATCTTAGATAGAACACAAGTGAGAGCCATAGGGCGATAGTTAGAAGGATCAGAGCGGCTTCCTTTTTTTCGGAACAGGTTGGACATGTGCGTGCTTCCAACACTGAGGGAAAGTATTAGTATTGAGACATAGAGAATATAGTTGAACGAGAGGCGGGAGTCAGCACGAAAGCATACTCCATCAAAACTGAGTGGAGAATGCCATCCGGCCACCCGCCTTCCTAACGTTCATAGATTTCAGGAGCCCATGCATCCGATCAAATGTAATCACAGGCAATGGCATAGGACACCTGAGAGAAGAAGCTGAGGATATCAGGAGGACTGCCAAAGTCGTCTAGGGATGATTTAGAGGAAAACAGGAGGTCAAAGTGATTATCCTTTCCTTCGGAGAATTAGCAACAGAACAAACAGATAGAATAAGAGGAGGAAAGACAGATTTACAGAAGTTGTTAGAGATGTTTTTGGCAAGAGGCCAGAAAGATTTATCAGTAGGAGAATCAAGGAGGTTAGCGCACTTTCTTGTGATGAAAGCTCCGTTTTGCCTGACAAAGAGTATCTCAAAACGGATTTCTAGCTGAAATGAAAATTAGCAAAGATGATAGAAGAGATGAGAATTTTCCACTCTCGATAAGCACTGTCTCTAGCCTGAATGACCAGAGAAAGCACCACGATGGAACCATGGATTATGAGGAGCGAAAGATTTAGTCGAAGAAGGAATGAACCTGCTACTACCATCAACAATTACAGTTCCAACTTTATCGGCAGCCGAAGCGTTACCAGAGTCAAAGCAGTCATTCCACTTATAGTTAGCGTAGAAGCAGCGTCCCCAATCGGCCAGATCAATAAAAGTGCCAGAAAAACGCATATATATATGTATATATATATATATATATATATATATAAGCATATATATATATAAGAGCATATATAGCAGCAGTTGTTATATATATATATATATATATATATATATATAAGTATATATATATATATATATATATATGTTATATATGTTGTTATTATTAGTCGGTATATATATATATATATATATATATATATATATATATATATAGCAGCAGGACCTATATATGTTATTACTATATATATATATATAGTTATATATATATATATATATATATAAGTTATATATATATATATATATATATATTATTGAAAGTTTTTTAATATTATCCAAAAATTCTTAATATTTGTTCAATTAATCGGCATTATTTATAAAATTGACTATGACGATGACGATTGAAACATTCCGTAAACTGTAACAAGATACTAATATTCCACTAATATATATATATATATATATATATATATATATATATATATATATATATATATATATATATATATATATATATATATATATATATATATATATATATATATATATATATATATATATATATATATATATATATATTAGTGATGGGACGATTAATCGTCATCGTCAGTCATCGGCAAAATCGGCATATTTTTTCAATCGTCATCGTCATCTTCAATTTTTGCCGATTAAGTGAACAAATATTAAGAATTTTGATAATATTAAAACTCAATATATATATATATATAAAGTTAATCGGACAAAATTTTGAAAAACTATATATATATATATATATATATATATATATATATATATATATATATATATATATATATATATATATATATATATATATATATATATATATATATATATATTATATATATATATATATTTTTTATATATATATATATTATATATATATATATTTATATATTTTATATATTTATATATATATATATATATATATATATATATATATATATATATATATATATATATATATATATATATATATGTGTAGGTAGAGATGGTATCGAAGTGAAAAGTATGATTGATTTTGTGTTGGTGAAGAAGGAGATGTTGAAGTATGTGTTGGATGTTAAATCAGTGAGGGGTTTAGGAATGGGATTATCGGATCATTATATTGTTCTATGTAAAATTAGGTTAGTGGGGGCTTGGATGGAGAGGAAGGTGATACGAAAGGATGTAGGTAAAATTAAGAGTGAGAAGTTAAGTGAGCAAGACAATAAGGATAAGTATGTAAGAGCGCTCGTTAGTAAATCGGTTGAATGTGAACAAGTTGATACTGAACAAATCTGGGGGCAAATGAAGGAAGCAATTGTTAGTAGTGCAAAGGAAGTGTGTGGATGTGCTAAAGTAGGAAGTAAGAATGTTAACAGCGAATGGTGAAATGAAGAGGTGATGAAAGCGGTTAAAGGTAAAAAAGAAGCGTGGTTGAATGTACTAAAAGCAAATGATGAAGTTTCAAAAGAAAGATGCTTGGAATTATATAAGGAGGAAAAAAGAAATACTAAAAGGTGCATACGTAGGAGAAAACAAGAGGTAAAATGAACAGTTTGGAAGGAGGATGAATGTGAGGACTTACAAGGGAATAGGAAGCTCTTCTGGAAGGAAGCGCGAAAGGTTAAGAATGAGAATAAGGGGAATCTGCTTAGAATAATGAATAGGGATGGTGCTTTTGTAACTGATGAAATGGATGTGAGGGGAGTGTGGAAAGAA
>JABUQX010003899.1:0-7500 GCA_015478945.1 Trachelipus rathkii | reverse complement strand
TGAACGAGGGGCAGATGAACGTTTAGATACACACACTTCTTCCTGTATCGATATTTCCTTTCGCTACTATTTTCGTATGGATCGCTTCGCCTGGTCCCACTTTGATTACTTATACGGCAGTGACCATTGCCCAATAGTCTTAAATGAACTTGCACCGAGCCCAATATTGAAACCTATTTTCAGCTGGCGTTATGACCGAGCGGAGTTGGTTCCTTTTCATCAGGCTACAGCTATCTCACTCTCTCCCTTCAATAAGTGGTTTCCGACTGCTGATGATGCATTTAACTTCTTCCAGGAAGTTATCATCACAGCATCGGAAGCTTGCATCCCTCGACCTTCCGCAGGTAGGCGCTCGACGAACCCTTGTTGGTCTCGAGAGTGTGCAAAAGCTAACCGGGAGAAGAAAAAACTCTACAGGCAATACAAAAGGACCCGCACCACCCCAAACATGATTATTTTTAAAGCAGCTGCTGCAAGATCTCGTTGAATTAATTGCCAAACACGTAAACAATACTATCGAACTTATACTCTGACTGTCAACTCCGCAACCTACCTTTCTGCAGTGTGGAAAGATGCACAGAAAATATCTTGCCGCTCCAACAACTCTTCACCCACAGTCCTCCGTCATGGGCCTGATATAACCGATATGATCTCTGCTCCAGCAGCTGTTGATGCATTAGGTTATAGTTTTGCTAGCCACTCGAGCTCTTTTTCGCTATCCTGAAGTCTTTCAAAAATTGAGAATTAACACTGCACCGTCAGACTTTTCAACAGCGAAAGGGGAAAGATCATACCTATAACCGTCTTTTTGCACTTGCAGAGTATCAAACTGCTCTAGCGAATAGCAAAGACGGTGCCCTTGGCCCTGCCATGGCGATTTCGTACTACACGTTCGAATTCACCCCTCTGCATCAGCGTTCTTGCTGGGTCTGTATAACAGAATCTGAATCGAATCCTCTTTTCCATCTATTTGGACTACAGCTTTTGTAATCCTTATTCCCAAACCTGGGAAAGATCCGAAGTTGGCGGACAACCAAAGACCAATTTCGCTGACTTGTCATACTTGTAAATTAATAGAGAAAATGGTTTCAGGCCGCCTTCTCATTGTTCTGGAGAGTCGCCAGGCTTTTTCAAACTTCCAGGTTGGTTTCCGCAAAAAATCGTTCGACCGCGGATCCCTTGTTAAAATTGGACCATGACATCCAGGAAGCTTTCTCAATTGGGGGAATATTTCTTGGTGTGTTTTTGACCTTGAAAAGCTTATGAGAGAACGTGGAGAACTGAGGTTCTTAAACTCCATTTGCTCGGTTTTCGAGAACAGCTCCCTCTTTTTATTAAATGCCTTCTGTCAAATAGATCCATCCAGGTTCGGTGTACTCTTCTGTTCTATCACACCACTACTCTGGAGGAAGGTGTTAGTATATTTCTATTTTCTCTTAGATTCAATGACATCGTCACCTTTATCCCAGCGACGGTCAATTTTTCTCTATGTTGAAGGCCTTGTGCTATATATTGCCGGTGCCAGGCTGCCATTTCTTGAACGGAAACTTCAATTAGCTATTGAGAATATTTCACAATTAGGCTATTCCCATGGCTTCCATTTCTCACCCACAAAAAAACTCAGCAGTACGTACTTTTTAGGAAAAAGGAAATCGAAGAATCTGCCACCTCCCTCCCGCGATCCTGACCTTATATGGTTCCCCCATTCCTGTAACTTCACAAGTCAAATTTCTAGGACTCATTCTACATGACCACTTAACATACGCAACGCACATTAAACTCCTGAAAACGACTTGTCATCTCGTGCTTGACCTATTGCATCATCTCACCTCAAAATCTTGGGGTGCCGATCGCGTCCCGTTTACGTCTCTACATCGCCCTAATCCGATAGAAGCTAGACTATGCTGTTTAGTATATGGTCAGGCCTCCCCAACTCCTGTTAGATCCCATCCAAAATGAAGCGATCCGTATCTCCACTGGAGCCTTTCGATCGTACCCCGGGTGTGCCTTGAAGTTTAATCAGATGTGATGCCAAAAGAAATACATAATGGGCACAAGTTATCTTCGCTTTCAAACCCCAATACCGTCTGCTCTGACACCGATTCTGCGGGAGATACCTCAGAATCCTAATTTCTGGCCATTTGCAAACAATTTATAACATCCTTAACTTTCTCACCATCCCTTTGCAAAGGTGCTGTTCTCTTTTGATGAAGGATATACACCTTGGTTATTCCCTGCTCCCACCATCTGCCTGGTCATGACCTCTCTCTCCAAATCTAGCCACCCCGCTGCCTTGTTAAAGGCATCATTCCTGTCTCATTCCGAAGTTCACGATGGATTCATTCCAGTGTTTATTTACGTCTCTAATGCAGGGGAAAGTGTGGGTGTGTCTGCTGTTTTCCCTGACCGCAACTTTTCCGATACCCTTCCCCCTCGTGCTTAAATTTTTAAGGCAGAATTAATGGCTATAATGATTGCCCTCTCTCGAATTTTATTCTTTAATCAAGACCACTCATGTCACTTATTCAGATTTGCTCAGCGCCCTCCAAGCGCTTAAAGCACCCTATTCTAAAAACACAAAGGTACCCGCTGTACAACAATTTCTTAATCTGCTCCACTCTCGCAAGAAACAAATTACAATATGCTGGATCTCTCACATAGGGGTAACTGGCAAGAAAATCGCGGACAGAGAGGCCAAAATAGCCGCCTTCTCTTTCCGGAGCTGTTCTAGGTACCTTCTGGATGCCATTCGACAAGGTTGCTTCCCATCAACTGATTATTATCCTGCTCTCGGACAAGGCTTCCGGTCTTACTGGCAGGAATGTTGGGCGAGTGATCAGAGAGGGGCGAAACTTAGAAGTGTAAAGCCGAATATTGGTGTGGTCTTCCTCTTATTCCGCTTGTACGAGGTGATATTTTCACGCCTCCGCATTAGCCACACCAACATCACTCAAAGCCACTACATGTCACGGGATTCCCCTCTCGTTTGCAAATTTTGCCGTCGCCATGCCATGCAATCTATTCACCACGTCTTCATTGATTGCCCTCAACTGGACCCCATTCGCCGTCGTCATTTTCCTACTCTATGGTCCATAACTCCTTCTAAAAGGTTATTCCATATCTTGTCAGAATCCTCCCATTTTGTTAGTAACTCTATCTTCTCTTATTTCCAAGAAGTAAATGTTCTTAACAATATTTAATTTTATGTAACATTAGGACTATATATAATGTAAGAACATCGTTTATTTATGTTTTTTATTTTTTTTTGACTTTTTATTTCACTATTTAAATTTTCTTTTACGACATTTAAAATAAGTATGAGCCAGGATCCACCATGGAGTTGATTTTTTCAACCCAGTGTGACCGCTTCCTTGTGAGCCGTGGTGAGTTCTGTACATATCTCAAAAAAAAGTAGTGTATATATATATATATATTATATAGTATATATATATATATATATATATATATATATATATGGTTATTATTATATATATATATATAGTTATTATATATATATATATTATTATTAATATATATATATATATTATTATTATATATATATATATTATTAACATATATATATATATTATTATTATATATTATTATTATATATATATATATATATATATATATATATTATATATATTATTATATAAGTACATATATAATTTTACATAAGTTATTACATTATTATTACATATTATCATTAAGGACGAGTTCACATATATAGTATATACATAGAGTTGAGTATACACTTGAACAGGTCGACGATCTTTTACCTGACTAGTATATGGTTATTATTATTATTATTATACATATATACATATATTATATATATATATTATATATATATATATATATATATATATTAGATCATTGGAATACAAAAGTACGAATGGATTAGAGTTTGACGTTGATTCTATGCCATGCAACAGTGAGAATATTATCTTCAATACAGATAATTGTTTTGTGGTTCTCTCTGGAAATCCCATTCTTCCGGGACGTATCCTTTTATGATTTTTTGTAGAGTTAACTTATTTTCCTATATGAATTTAAAATGGCCATAAATATATTTTGGTTAACTAAGTTTTGGAAGAAATTTTTAAATATTTTGATAATTTGATTAGTAAAGATTAGAGAGAGTTAATTTTATTTTTGTCAGTATTTTAGTTATTATGATGAGGTTATAACCAGGCGGGAGAGTCATAATTAGAGATGTACTGATAGTATCGGCAGTATCGGCCATTTTTTTGGTATCGGTATCAGTATTGGTTAATATGGCCGATACTTCTTACATTTTGGGTGAAGAATTATGAGAAACTTTTAGATTCAATAATAAATCTAGTTTCGATATATAAAAGGTTCTAATAAGGAAATCCTTAAGCTAGCTGAAACCCCACAAGAATGGCATCTCCGACTGTGAACCACTTCTAGAATGCATTTAAATAGCATAACCGAGGAGCTTGCTCGCTTGACAAAAAAAAAAAAAAAAAAAAGATTCACAGAAGTGGAAGCCGCCTTATCAGCAACCCCTGGCAACAGCAATAGTGACGATGGTGGCTTTTCAGCAAATAAACCTACTGAAGATTATGAGGATTTGGATATGTTAGACTTTGATTAGTTTATGGCTGAAATTGCATTAACATCTCATTCACCTTCAAAGGAATCAGACCAAGAGAACCTTATCGAAAAAACTGGAGAGACAGTCATCAAGGAGCAAAGATAATTCAAATTTGCAATCTGTGAAAGAGGAGATGAGGCTCTACGAAAACATGGAGATGCTGCCTACAGAAGAGAATCCTTTCATGTGGTGGCATGAAAATGGGCCAAGGTTTCCATTATTATCAGTGCTTACAAGCAAATATTTATCAGCCCCTCCCTCATCAGTCGAGAGCGAGCGTATTTTTAGTGTAGGTGGGAATGTAAACACCCCAAAAAGGAACAGGCTTTCGCCAGATACTAGTGAAAACTTAATGTTTTTGCATTACAATTTGAGTATTGAATGATATCTATCTTTATCTTAAAGGAGTATATTATTATTATGTCATGTTTGAATAATAGCGTTTTTTTATTTTGTATTTTCAGCTGATTAATCGAGGTCTCTTCTTTCATTATTTTTATTCTTTATATTGTAGCTAGTTAAAGAACCTTCTTGTAAAGTGTAATCATGTTAAAGCATAAAAGCTAGTAGCTAAACTTTGTTGATACTTACTGGAAAATGGAAATGGAATATTTTTTGAATAAACACAAACATAAGAAAGTTATTAATATTTGCATTTATTATTCCTTAAAGATACTATTTTAATTTATAAAATAAATATACTTGGGCACAACCAAATATGAAATAAATGACTAAGTATTGGTTGTACAGGGAATGCAATCCTGAGCTGCCTAGCAGTACACAAATGTTCTATCTTATTACTGTGTATTTATTATATTAATTAAAGTATCGGTATCGGCACCTAAAAAATAGAGCACCGTTATCGGCCTCTTTTCTGGTATCAGTACATCTCTAGTCATGATTATTAACTTTTTTGAGAAGTCGAGAGTCTGTTGTTTGTCTCGACCCCTTGCAAAAATATTTTTCAGGTTATAAAAGAAAAATGTAGACATTTAATTCTATATTAATAAACCAATGGAGGGCAACTGATACAAGAATCCCTGTTTAAATATTTAGGCTATACTTTGAATGAAAAGGGGAACAGATGATGCCGAGTGTAATAGGAAAGTTGAGTAGTTGGAAGTTGGCTGGTTTAATTAAATCTTTGGTGATTGCAAAAGGACTAAGTCCTTAGTGTGCTAGGGGTTTTCGTGAGGGTATGTTATTACCAATATTAATGTATAGTAGTGAAACTATGATGTGCCATAAGAGTTATAGATCTAGGGTGCAGACTGTCCTGATGGATAATTTAAGAGGAGTGTTAGATGTGAGAAGATTTGATAAAATATAGAATGATCATATTAGGGAGCTGTGGTATTAGATTATGTGATGTCAGGTTGTGTTTAATCCGTGCTTCCATGGGTTAAGTGATGTGCTTTGTGTTTGCTTATTTGAATTTTTATTTATTTTATCCCCTTATAAGTGTGTTTGTGTTGATTAAATGCTTTCCCGTTTTATTAATTGTAAATAAAGTTATAAAAATTGAAGAGACCTTATGTTATGTCAAAAAGATCAGCATTTCGTGTAACTTTTTTTTTTAAACGTTTTAGTTTAAGACAGTTAGTTGTAGAGAGATTTTAGGGCAGTTCAATGCTTTTTATTTTAATAACATGTAGTTTAATTAGTTTTTAGCGCTAGGTTACCTTATTTTCTCGTTATTTTTTATTCCTAATTTTACCGACTCTTAATAAAATAAGTATTTTATTTAAATAAATTAAAATATGTATTTTATTTATGCGGATGATTTGGTTTTGTGTGGTGAATCTGAAATGAGTTTGAAAGGATTGGTAGAGAGATTTGGCAGGGATAGGATAAGATAGAATGGCGGAGTTTTGTGAGGGGGTATGGTTGTGGCCTACCTGGGCCAAGGGATGAACCCTTACACTGACGATATGCCATAGTGAGGGTCCGTCGCGGGAAATTCCATGAGTTTGGCAATTTTTAATGCGACGAGTTCCTCGCTAATAGATATAGAGGGGACGGTAAGGCTGGGCTTTCTTTTCGTCATATTCTTCCACAACTTTTCTTTTCCGATGCATGTCACGCACCTTACCCCCAGTCTTGGGGAAAAAAGGAAGATGATATATATATATATATATATATATATATATATATATATATATATATATATATATATATATATATATTATATATATATATATATATATATATATATATATTGTTGTTATATATATATAAATCATTCACCAATTGATAACTTCGCTATCCGATCTTCTTAAGACTAAGGTAAGCATTGCACTAAGAAAAATATATAAATGAAAACATAATTGAAAGTTCTATAAGAGTCTTCAGAACTCGGCTGCTTCTTACAAATACATAATTTAGAAAGAATCCCATCGCAGCTAAGAAATCACTTTAGAGCTCGGCCGACGGACTATGCAAACACAGTGGAACATCTGCCCAGTGGCATGTACAACCACACTCCCATACGTACCATCTGCTCCCTATCATGGACCTTTCTCTCTCGCGTCTGCCAAACTCATTTTTCCTGCAGACATACCTACCGACTCAATCCACTTCTTCTCTTCGGTCTCCCACCCGGTCGGTTCCCGCAACACACTCGCCACTATACATCCGCTTAACCAACCGACTATCATTCATCCTTTCCACATGACCCTCAAACCATCTCAATATACTTTCATTTATTCTCTCGTTTACCCCTTTCTTCACACCACACAAATCCCTAATACGTTCATTCTCATTTTATCAATTTTCTCATACCCTACACGCCCCTAAGATTGTCCATCTGAACACATTAAACTTTTAGATCTATACTTCTTAATCCAGACCATAGTCTCAATACTATACAATAACACAGG
>JABUQX010003898.1:17500-25741 GCA_015478945.1 Trachelipus rathkii | reverse complement strand
CTAACATTCTTACTTCCTACTTTAGCACATCCACACACTTCCTTTGCAATACTGCTAACAATTGCTCCTTTCATTTGCCCCCAGATTGTTAAGTATCAACTTGTTCACATTCAACCTTTTACTAGCGCGACGCGCTCTTACATACTTATCCTTATTTATCTTGCATATATATATTCTCTTTCTTTCTTATCTCCTGCTTTGCCCCAAGACTGGGGTGGGGGTAAGGTAATTTGCGTGTCATGCATCGGAAAGAAAAGCAGCTTAGAAAATATTGAACAAAAGCTCGAAAGGGAAAGCCCAGCTTACCCGCCCCTTCTGTACCATTAATTAGTGAGAACTCGTCACACAGACGCGAAATCCACCCTAGAGCTTCATGGGACCGCGACGGACCCTCACTATGGTAAATCGTCAGTGTAAGGGTTCATTCCCTTGGCCCAGGAGTGGGCCACAACCATAACCCCCCATACAAAACCCCGCCATTCAATTCTTTCCTATCATGCACCTTTATTCTCGCCTTCTGCCAAACTCACATCTCTCTTCTTTCAGACATTCCGGTCACCGACTCAAGTCCACTTTCTCTTGGTCTCCCAGCGCGTCGTTCCCAACACACTCTCCATCTATACATCCGCTTAACCAACGACTATTCATTTCATCCTTTCCACATGCACCAAACCATCTCAACATACTTCATTTATTCTCTCATTACCCCTTTCTCACACCACACAACTCTCTAATTACGTTCATTCCTCATTTTTAATTCTTCACACTAGCATGCCCCTAAGGATTGTCCATCTGAACACAAATTGTACTTTAGAATCTATACTTCTTATTCCAGACCATAGTCTTCACTACCATACAAATAACAACAGGTAACAACATTAACCTCATTGAAGACTCTAGCGCACTTCCCAAGACACTTAGTCACTTTACATTCACCAACGATATTATTGCACCAGCAACCTTCCTTCCATCACAACTTTCCTACTACACTCTGCATCATTCCTTCCCTTCTCATCCAACACATAACCCTAAAATATAAACTACAGACACTTGTTCCACTTGCTCATCATCTAACATAACTTCACACTGAGGACTGTCCTCACTCACAACCATAACCTTACTCTTATCTACGTTTACTTTCAAACCCCTCCTTTTACATACCCTGCCAAATCTCTCTACCAGATCTTCTTCAAACTCTCTTCAATTCGCCAACACAGAACCAAATCATCCGCATATAATAGCTAGGGCACCCCCACTCCTCTCCATTCTCCATCATTCTAACATTCATTTCTAACCTTTCACCATTTCCGAATTCTTTCATAACCCCATCCATATACACATTGAATAACCAAGGAGACATAACACAACCCTGTCTCACTCCGCTATTAATTCTAAACCAATTCACTAAATCCTATTCACTTTCACATTCCATTCACTATCGTCTTCCACACGCTTCACTTTCAGAAGCCTACCACAACACCGTATATCACTAATACCTGCCACATAGCTTCCCTATTAACTCTATCATACGCCTGTTGTAATCCAAAAAACCTAAATATAAATTTATTTCTTCTTCCTCTCCCTCATTCTTCTCAATCATTTGTTTTCAATGTAAGATTGATCCACACATCCTCTACCACTCTAAACGCACCTTGTTCTTCACCAACCGGGCTCCCTCAGTCACTCGACGCACTCTTTCAACAAAATACCAGCATATACCTTCCCTACAACACTCAATAACTTATTCCCCTATAATTTTCTACAGTTCCCTTTCTCCCTTACCCTTATGAGGGTTACTTTACCGCGCCCTCCTCCAATCACTTGGAAACTATACCCTCCATAAACGCTTATACACAACTTCCAAATCCAATCAATCACCATCTCGCCTCCTGCTCTGATCATTTCACTAGTAATTCAGTCTATACCTGCAGATTTACCCATTTCTTCAACTTTCTCACTCATCCCATTACCCTCCTCCGTCACTAATAACCTCATCCCAAAAATACCTATTCCTTCTTGCCACCATCAAAAACCACACACATTCACTAACACCTCATCATTACTGTTATATTGTGCAGATTTTCGAAGTGTTCTTTCCACACCCCTCACATCCATTTCATTCAGTTACAAAAAAGCACCATTCCTATCATTATTCTAAGCAGATTCAACTTATTCTCATTCTTTTCCTTTCGCGCTTCCTTCAGAAGAGCTTCCTATTCCCTTAATTGTAAGTCCTTCATCTTCCTTCCAACTGTTCATTTACCCTCTTGTTTTCTCCTACGTATGCACCTTTAGTATTTCTTTTTTCCTCCTTTATAATTCCAATCATCTTTCTTTTTGAAACTTCATCATTTTGCTTTTAGTACATTCAAACCACGCTTCTTTTTTTTACTTTAAACCGCTTTCATCACCTCTTCCTTCCACCACTCACTGTTAAAACTCTTACTTCCTACTTTAGCACATCCACACACTTCCCTTTGCACTACTAACAATTTCTTCCTTCATTTGCCCACAGATTTGTTCAGTATCAACTCGTTCACATTCAAACCGATTTACTAAGGCGAGCGCTCTTACGATACTATCCTTATTGCCTGTTCACTAACCTCTCACTCTTAATTTTACCTTAATCTTCCTTTCGTATCACCTTCTTCTCCATCCAGCCCCCACTAACTTAATTTTACATAGAACATAGAATAATGATCCGATATCCCATTCCTAAACCCTCACTGATAATTTAACATCCAACACATACCAACATCTCCTTCTTCACCAACACAAATCAATTATCTTCATTTCGATACCATCTCTACCTACACCAACTCTAGTAACTTATGGATACTCTTTGTGTTTAAAGAAAGTATTACTTACACACATACCTCTCTTCTTACAAAATTCAATCACCTTCCTACCATTCCCATTTTCTCCCTCCACCCCAAAACCACCTGTTATACCATCCCGTTTTTTGATTCACCTATTCAACCATTCAGGTCCCCCCAACAACTATCAATCTGAAGCTCCTACTTCACCCCCATCCAGAGCATCATTCAGATTATCAAGAAAATCGTACTCTCTTCAACGTTTCTCTCAGATGGACCATACAACAACCACCACATTACCTTAACCTTTTCAACTTAAATTTAACCATTATATAATTCTAGGACTCACACACACAAAGTCTACCATAGCTTGTACCACAGTCACTCATCAAAATTGCAAACCCTTCTCTCCCTCTCTCATTCATTTCCACACCAGCACGCACACCTTTCACATCACACCACTTAATTTCACAAGGGCGACTCCTTGATACCAAGTTCACAGCGAGCAAATTTCAAATTTGCGATTTTCAAGTACCTCCATCACCTCTCCTCTTCTCCTCAACATTATTCCTCTCGAACATTCCATGTACCCATACGATTCATACAATTTCGCCGAAAATTAAAGGCCGTTTACGGCGATCACGACCATCTCCGATATATATATATATATATATATATAATATATATATATATATATATATAATATATATATATATATATAATATATATAATTATTATATATATATATAATATATATAATAATTATATATATATATATATTATTATATATATATAATATATATATATATATATATTATATTAGTTGAGTATTTCAAGTGAGTATTTGCAATTAGTAGGAAGTTGCCCACGTCAATTTTTCACATTGGCAAAGTGCCTGCCGAAAAGGAGATGACATCAGAATTGGCCATGGCATCATGAAGAGGCTTTGAATGATGAAGGTGTTATCGCGTTGCTGTTTAATAGCGTCGAGAGAGTATCAGTAAATGATTCTGCTGCTACTATACTTAATGCCATTTGCGGACCGAATATCAAAACCTGGCTACATCCCTACACAACAAGATTGTCTCAGAACTCGAGTAAAAAAACTAACTGGAATCATCGAATACTAACTTTACCTTAAATCATTTACATTTTAAGTAAGTATTTTAAATATTTTCCTTAATTTTTAGTTGTTCAGTAAGATGTTAAACTAGTCAAAATAAGCCTAATAATTCGTCGTCATTCATCATCTATTTCAAATACTTAATATTAATTCTTCTCTTAGGTCTTTTCTCTGGATTTTATGTAAGCATTAATTTTCTCCTCATATTTGGCCTTTTTCTGCATTTTATTATTATTATTAATTATTATATATATTATTATTATTATTATTATATTATTATTTTATTATTATTAATTATTATTTAGTTAATTAGTTTAGTCATACCCATGAGAAGGAAGCTAATGTTGGCCTAAACTTTTCAGCTACTTTAGTCAAATAAATAGTTTGGGTCATTGTTGTTCTAATAACATTTGAAAGATTTTAAATTGACGTTTTTTAATGAAATTTCAATATTTGTTTTTATTAACAAATTTAAGTGTTCTCTACGAAAAGATTACATACTGCATGATTCCTATTGGTTTATACTAACACATACATTTTTAATAAGTACCAATTTTCGATGATATTTTGGAGATTGGCAGAATTAAGTTATAGAGCTAGACGCAGTGAAAATGAAATTAGAATGGGAGATAAATTAGCTGTAGTACGGTATGTAAAATGTTAGATGCTAAATAGAGAATGGAGAAGTTGCAGAGAGGTGATAGATTGGGAGTTTGGAAATATTTTTAATTAATATAATGAAAAAAATTTTTTTTTTTTGTTTCGGAGTAACATGTGAAGTGTTGGGTATAAGTCTTGAGGTTACAAAAACAAAATGATTTGAAGGGGAGCATCTGATTTATGAAGTTTTTTAAAGATTTCTAAAGATGTTTAATTCCTCGTTAAGACCTTTCAAACACCCTAAGTTAGTAGGGTTCTTCACAAAAGGTTTGATGTATATTCTAGAATTGAAGTTCATTTTCTTAATTAAGGATATATAATAAAGGATTTTCTTAAAGATATATAATAAAGAAAGACTGAAATCACTTGAGCAACTAGAACTAATGTTTGGTAAAATCTCTGAAATGGATAAAATGCCAACAGTGTAAGAGATTTTGTTTTGATCAGAAAGATGTAAAAAAGAAAGCTAAAAAGCTTCTCTAATTTATTGCAGGGCGTAGTTATTAGTTTTTAAAGTAATCTATAGTTTTAATGCCTTAGGAGGAGAACTGATCATATTTTATAGAGCAGCCTTAATGCAAGTATGAATGTTTTTTTATTTGTTGATGGCACCATTTTTGCTAGTTTGAAAGTGAAGAGAAACTATTTAAATATTAAAAAGTTGAAATGTTTTTGAAATGTGCAGTAATTGGTTTCTTTGTGGTGTATTGATGAATGTACACTGAATTTTGATGAAAGTTCGTTCTATGTATTGTTGAAGAATGAAAAATTTATCAAGTGTGATACGTTGTCAGACTTGAAAATTTTTATTTTTTCATTTAATTACTTTGCAGACTTTTTGACGTTGGTGGTCAGAGGTCAGAAAGAAAAAAATGGATTCACTGTTTTGAAGGAGTTACAGCTATTATCTTTGTAGTGGCATTATCAGGCAAGTAGCATGGGAAGAAGAGTGCATGATTTTTTATAAATTTTATCTTAAAGCTTTTTTATGTACTCTTATTTTTAAACAAATACTGATCATTAATTTTGTTAAATACATTGTATGTAGGTTATGATCTCGTATTAGCAGAAGACGAAGAGATGAACCGAATGATTGAGAGCATGAAACTTTTTGATTCGATATGTAATAATAAATGGTTCGTTGATACTTCTATAATCCTTTTCCTGAATTAAAAAGACCTCCTTTCAGAAAAGATTAATGAAATCACCTGCTTACAATTTGTGCTTCCCAGAATATGCAGGTATGATCCTTAAACTAGCTTTAAAAATTTAATAGATCATGGATTATCTAACAAAAAGTTTGATTGGATTAAACATTTACTTTTGTAATTCCTATTTTTAATAATTTTATTACAATTTAGGTCCAAACACTATAACGAGTGCGCTGATTACATCCAATCAAAGTTTGAGAGAGAATTTAGATATAAAACAGAAGGGAAGAAAGATATATACACAACATTATTGTGCAACAGATACTACCAATATCCAGGTTTGTTACTGCGGCATTTAGGTTTTAAAGTTTCAAATTGTGGAAAATATTTTTTGAAAATTCATGATATTGACTGGATCTAAAAGTTTGATGTGTGTGTGTGTTGTTACTTGCTTTTTTGACTGATCTGAAGTAGGAATTTCCCTTTTATTGTATCATGGCCATGCTTTGTTATAGTAATGTTTTTTTTTTTTATCTTAATCAATAGAATTTCATTAAGCGTAAATAATTTAGTTCAAATTCCTCCACAGGAATTGTGGGTTGGAAGAAAGCAGTTTCCACATTAAAGTATTCTTTTGAGCATAGTTATGGAACCAGAGCCGCAGAGTTTTGGGTGAAGTCGATGACGAAATATTTTTCGGGTTGGGACTGGAGCAAAAAAAAAATAAGTGTTTTGGAGTCGGAGCTGCCGATTTTAAAAATGGAGGTCAGAGTGGAGCGAAATTTTAAAATTTTGTGATCCGGGTTATTTTATTAAATGATAGTCAGTTTTCGCCAGGCAAAAAAAATTTACCTGCTCCTCAGCCCTGCTGTCGCATAGAGAAAGTTGCAAGTTGTCTATTTCAGAAGTTGTGAGAAAAATGTATTGCTGTAAGAAGGAATGTTTTTTTTCTCCTTTCTTTTTGGAATGTTAACACTGTTGTTAAGTGAATTAGGTAAAAAAAAAAAGTGTGATTATTATTAACAATCATTTTACATCTTGTTCTTCACTTACCTCGTTTAACTTTGCTTTCTTTCTGATAGCCAAATGTGAGGTCCACAACATCAAATCACTGCATCTGTTGTGGTAGGTAAATTCAGTTAATTTAAAAGTTTAATCATCGTTTTTCAGTTTGTGTTCGACGCTGTTTGGAATAAAGACCCCCGGGTTTTTAAATAAATAGTGAAGAACTTACAAGACAGCGGCTTGTACGACTTTTGGTCATCCATTCATCCGTGATTCACTTCTTTGGGAGGGAAGAAACATTATTACCTGAAATTTTGCTTTAATTTTTTAAGTTTTTTTTTACTGTACATTTTTAATTTTTATATATATTTGTAACTGTTAAGATTTTTAAATTTATGATTGAAGATAATTACTTTTAGGACAACATTACAGATTTTTAATATATATATATAATATATATATATATATATATATATATATATATATATATATATATATATATATCTTGGGTGTGCTCTGTGTTGAGAAAGAATGATAAGAGAAGGAATGAAATTTAGAGAGTGGTTGGTTGTGAAGAAAGGGGTAAAGATGAGATAAATGAAAAGTAATGTTGGAGATGGTTTGGTCATGTTGGAAAGAATGAATGATAGTAGGTTGGTTAAGCGGATGATAGTGGTGACTGTGTTGGGAACCGACCGGCTGGGAGACCGAAGAGAAAGTGGGATTGGAGATCGGTGAACGAATGTCTGAAGAAGAGAAATGTGAGGTTTGGCAGAGGCGAGAGTAAGGTTGCATGATAGGAGAGAATGGCGGGGTTTTGTATGGGGGCATGGTTGTGGGGCCCACCTGGCGCCAGGGGGATGAACCTTACATGACGATTTACCATAGTGAGGGCCGTCTCGTCGCGGTCCCATGATGCTCTAGGGTGGATTTTCTGTCTTGTGACGAGCTCTCACTAATTAATGGTACAGAGGGGAGCGGTAACGGTGGGCTTTCTTTTCGACGTTTGTGCATGCTTCTCCTTACTGCTTTTCTTTTTCCCGATGCTGTACACAACCTTACCCCAATCTTGGCGGCAAAGAGGAAGGTTGAAGAAAGAAAGAAAGAAAGAATATATATATATATTATATATATATATATAATAATAATAATATTATATATATATATAGTATATATATATATATATTTATATATAGTATATATATATATAATATATATATATTATATATAATATATATATATATATAATATATATATATATATATTATATATATTATATTCAGCCTGTTCCTTTCCTAGAGTTCCCCAGAAGCTGGAATAGGGTGCCGCAAACATTACACCAGAAATCCGATCATGTATGATCATTTCTTAGCCCATAAGTGGTAGCGGGACCTCAACCCAGCTACCACTGTCCTTTGTCCACTCTCTGTATAGTCCTAGAAAATACATTATGGAAATTTCCTCCCCCATAGTTTATATAATATAT
>JABUQX010003898.1:0-7500 GCA_015478945.1 Trachelipus rathkii | reverse complement strand
TCCCTCTTAGGTCTGATTTTATAATGCTAAGAGCAAAAGAAAAAGCCCTCAACGATAACTTGCTTTGGATGTAAATCAGTAACAGCAATTGCAGCTTCTTGTTCAATGTCTGGATACTTATCGATGTCCTCTTCTAATTTAAGCTTCTAAGTTTAATATCAATTTTTTCCAACTTCTTTCAGTGCAGCAGAGAAATTTTTTTAAAGTTATGGAATATTGTGTACAAGGATGAGGGAAAACCTTGACCTTTTTCTTGAACCAGTCGAAGCTTTCGACTAAACTTTTCAATATTTAGAAGCTTTTCATACTCCATCTTCTGAGCTTTGTCTGAAAAATGACTTTGAAGGTAGTAATGGGGAATGTTGTAGTTTCATCACTTAAAATATGTCAGATGTATTCTTTTCTTCTTGACTTCTTGCACCTTTTAATTAAAATGGTCACGTTGCAAAGTTCAGATTTAGCTTTTTGTTGTTGATCTCCAGTTAAGCTTACCCTGTAGATAGAAATTAATATAAACAGCAGCTAATATAGAATACCCATTGTCAAGGAGAGAAATTTCTCTTCGTACTTAGAGTTTATTATTTTCTTTCAGCATCTTTAAATAATAAATGGTAATCAGGTTTGAAGGTTGAAATTCATTAAATATAACCAAATTGAAAACATTAAGGTGCAGGTTAAAAAAAATTTCGAAAAGTTTTGCATTTTGGTGATGTTGGAAGTCGCGAGTGAGTGAACTTGTTTGAAGCGATTGAAGTCACTCAATGAGTCACAATTCATAACTTTGTCAGCTCAAAATTTTCTGATTCAAACTCTACTATCCTTGAAAGTTACTCCGACTCCGACCTCTTGAAATACGATCCGACCTCACCACTCCGACTCTACCCCTCTTGAAAATTAACCGACTCCGACTGCCACCTTTTCAAAAATTCCGACTTTCCGACTCCGACTCCACCCTCTTCAAAACTACCGACTCCCCGACTCCGCGACTCCGACTGCCCGACTCCGACTCCACACCCTGCTGACTGGTAATGAAAACTAAAAGGAAAGATAATGCAGGAGTGAAGTTTACGAAAATCCACTCTGCAGAGCTATCAAGTTATCTGATGTCATTCTCACGTGAAAGATTAACCAATATGGACAGGATCAGTATTTGGGGAGAATGGTAAATGAGAAACCTTCCTTGGAGCTGGTAATATTTCTTCTTTTATATAAAAATTCAAGCCTGAGAGCATATGGTTTTTATTTTTTGTGCAGTAATCTCTGGTCTTAGATTAATTATCGGACTTTTGTATTTAATGAGTAGTTCAGCAAACGGCTCATTATTGTCTTTACATTTTTTACGAAGAATTATAGACTAAAGGAACGGGGATAACATTTTGCAACCGGGACATGGTGGCATGTGACTTCACAATTCTTTGCAATATTAAGGTACAGCCAACTGTAGGCGAAGATAAAATTCTTTAGTTTCCAGACGCATAGAGGTGGTATATGATACCAAATTATCGAAAGGTACTCGTTTTTAATAAGTCTTGATTTTATCATGTGGAGGTTGAGGTAGCGTCGGTTGTTAAACATTTCAGACATATCTTTTACTTTTTCCATTAATTTTCAAATTCCATTTAAAAATAAGGCTTATTGCCCATAATGGACTCGAACTAATGCAAATATAGTTTTCTATCTGAAAAAGGATTTCGAGCTCTTGCTTAATAATTAATGACTTATAATAAACAATCTTGATGCCACACAATTTAAATTACAGTTGAAATGTAATTACTATAACAAACTATGTGAAGGTTCCTTTTTGCAAAAATAATCTGCCAGATTTATAAAAAATTAAAACAAGGTTCATCTGATTTTTTCTTAAAGATCAATCGTTTTGCTTTTCATCCAATTCTTTTTTAAAATATTTAACTATCTGGATGTTTTCCTATTTAGTGATCTATAAATTTCCATAGATTCATCTTGATAAAAATAAATATTGCAGCAGAAGATAGCCGACTGGTTTTGGATTAAAATGTTTTCAATAAAACTTTTTTTTTTTTTATATATATAAAACATTCGTTTTTGTTTTCATATGTTTTATACACTTTCTTTGGGTCCACGGCACTAAATAGATTTTTAATAAGAATTTGTGGTTATTCCAAAGGGTGCCGCGCAGAAATAGTAATCGTTCCAAAACGGAGAGAAAATGCTCCAAGTTCAATCAGCTCACAGCACCAAAATCTGAAAAGCATCTCCTTACAAGACTTACAGAACACGAAGCAAGGCAGTTATTGGGCAGGAAGATTTAGAGAGATATAATAGAAACCTATCCCCCAATGGAGAAGGCGGACGGAGAAACCAAGAGGTGGAAAAGAGTTAATAGTATGACGAAGGTTTGAAGTAAAGGGAAAAGGCCTAGCAATGTCGGGTTCGGCCTCTAAGACTACCAGAGAAATGAATAGGGAGCTATGGGGCTACTGCTCAGTTAGGTTGTTTATGGAAATTGATTGCGCGTCACTTTACAAGCTGTTTATGCACCAAACAAGGTGAAAAAGCATTGACAGTTGGTGAGCCTGAATTTTTCAAAAGCTGGAGGGGTGAGGTCTGAAAAAAAGAGATGGTGCTTTCCAAAGTGAAATTAGATTAGAGAAACCCCAAATGATAATGAAATTAAATAGGAAGAAGACAATGCATCAGGGTATGGTCGCCAACGCTTTTTTTAGCTTCATCATTCCCAACCACCAACCGAGAGCCCACAACTCGGACGATGTTGAGGAGAGGGGGAATGGATGAGGATCAGTATAATGGATGTTTCCCCTTGTCGATATATATATATATATATATATATATATTATATTTATAATATATAATATTATATATATATATATATATATATATATATATATAAGTATATGATATATATACTATATATATATATAAGATTCGGAGCTTTATGACGCTGAGTTTCCTAAGAAGGCAGCCCACACTGGGGGTTGAATAATCAACTCCATGGGTGGGGCAATCTTGGGGCTTAAACATATTTTAAATGTCAAAGATAATTTGGATGGCGAAATGAATATTCAGGCAAAAATAAATGAGATATACTTTATACATTACAAATTGTATTAATATTACATAGCAAAATTATGTTATAAAGAATATTCAATTCTTGAAAAAATAAGAGAAAATAGAAATTATGTTAAAGTGGGGAGATCAGATTAATATGGGAATAACCTTTTAAGAAAGTGTTATGAACGTAAAATAGGAAAATACGGGGCCGGAACGATGATGGGGGGGTCGCAATTGGGGACAATCAACTGAAGATAGGTGAACAGATTGGCGGGGTATGAAGACAAAATTTGCAGATGGGAGGAAGGTCCTGTGACATATAGTGGTTGTGAGTGATATTGTGTGGCCAATACGGAGGTGTGCAAGCGCTTCCGTCGGTGAGAGGAAGACCACTCACCATTGTTCGGCTTTATATTTTTGTTTCGCCCCTCGCTGATCACCTTGTCGGAGAGCAGGATAATAATCAGTTGGTGGGAGGCGACCTTGTCGAATGACATCCTGAACTTACCTAGAACAGCTCTGAAAAGAAGAGGCGGCCATTTTTCCCTCTCTGTCAGCGATTTCGTTGCCAGTTACCCCTACGTGAGAGGGGTCCAGCATAGTATGATTTGTTTCCTACGAGAGTGGAGCAGCCGAAGAAATTGTTGTACAGTGGATACCATTGTGGTTTTAGAATAGGGGTCCTTAAGCGCTTGGAAGGCGCTGAACGAATCTGAATAAATGACAAAAGGGTTAAGGAATAAAATTTGAGAAAGGGCAATCATTATAGTCATTAATTCTGCTGTAAATATTGAAGCATGAGAGAGAGGTTGCGGTTAGGAAAGACAGCAGGCGCACCCACACTGTCCCCTGTTTTAGAGCCGTCAGTAAACACGAATAAATCCACCGTGAACTGCGGAATGATAACAAGGCAGCAGGGTGGTAAGATTTGGAGAGAGAGAGAGGTCAGGACCAGGCAAATGGTGGGAACCCTTCGTCATAAAAGAACGGCAGCACCTTTTGCAGAAGGGTGTTGAGGAAGTTAAAGGATGTTAAAACTGTTTGCAAATGGCCAGTATTAAGGAGGATTCTGAGGTATGCTCCTCGCAGAGTGCGGTGTTGGAGCAGATGGTATTGGGGTTTGAAAAACCGAAGGTAAACTTTTTAGCACAAGGATATATTTCTTCGAAGAGGAGAGTGGCATTACATCGGATTGAACTTCAAGGCTTACCCGGGGGGGGGGGGCGATCGGAAGGCTCCATTGGAAGCTGAATCCGATGTAATACCACTCTCTCTTGGAAGGGATTATATAAACACACATCAACATTTCATCTTGCTAACCATTTGTTTAATATTGTTTATATATAGTTTCTTGCTATTTTTGGAACGCTTGAAAGCGTCTATCATTTATTATTATCAATTTTAAAATTAATTTAAAATTATTAATCATCTAGGCTTAAAAGTTGACTCTCGAGATGGCTGCTAGCCGCTAGGGGATAGGAACACTCAATAGTTATTTTTTTGTCTTCCCTTGTACAGTTGTAGATTCTCAGCAAGTGAAGTAATGGATGTTGATAATCTTAATCCTTGCGAAAAGAAAACTATTAAATGTGCAGATCAAACCTGCATTAAGGACGAAGATAACCCAACCACAGAGAAATATAATAAGAACATTCTTGGCAAAGAATTTGAGCCATGTAGCTAAAGACCCAAGATTCCGGATATTGATGTGGGATTCAACGAATCAAGCTCGACATAATTTTTGGTCAAAGAAGAGAGCAACTTTATTTGACCAGAGAGCCTAACCATCTGATAGTGTTAGGATAAAGAATTTTATTTACACTGACCTAGAATAATATAAATGTTGATACTAATGATAGTGATAATAATAATAATAATAATAATAATAATAATAATAATGATAATAATAATATAATAATAATAATAATAATAATAAATAAGTAATAATAATAATAATAATAAATAATGATAATAATAATATTAATAAATAAATAATATAATAATATAATAATGATAATAATAATAATCAATATAAAATAATACATAATAATAAATAATAATAATAATAATTTAAATGAATGAGTGATAATGATATGATAATGATAATGATAATAATAATAATAATAATAAATATAATAATATAATAATAATAATAATAATAATAATAATAATAATAATTAATGACGTAAATAATAATGAATAATAACTAATCAATAATGAATAATGATGAATGATCATGATAATTGTTAGAATAATGTTACCTTCAAAAAAATTTCCCCAAATTCCACCTTAATATATTATATATTATATATAATATATATAGTATATATATATATATATATATATATATATTATATATATATTATTATATATAATATATATATTAGTATAATATATATATAATATACTATAATATGGAAATATAAAATCTATCCAGAGATTTTTTTTATATATGTATAGATTTGTTTAATTTTGATAAAATATTATAATTAATTTTATATATACTATATATATTATATATATATATATATATATAATATATATATATATATATATATATTTGTAAAGAAATCAAATGATAATGTTCTAGATTATATATATATATATATATATATATATATATATATATATATATATATATATATATATATATATATATATATATATATAATTTTATATATATATAATATATATATATATTCATTCATTCAATTCATTTTAATACGCCACATGGACTCATAATTTCTCTTTTTTTTGTCATCTTTTCTAAAGATATATATATATATATATATATATATATATATATATATATATATATATATATATATATATAATATAATATATAGTATATATATATATATATATATATATATAATATATATAGTTGGTAAAAGTTACTTAACGGAAACACCGTAATACTGCAAATTATTAAATGTACTGTATATGAAACGAAAGTTTAAATAAAAATAAACATTTTAAGGTGCGAAAATTGAAATTAAAATTTATTTTGTCGATTTTGAACCGGACTACTTTTTGTCGCGTTATCGAAAATAAATAAGATTTATATAGGAATAGACGTTCAGCGTCCGTTTTCTATAGATTAGCGTGGTCATTCTTTGGATAACTGTTGAAAATATATTTTTAATATGTGAAATTGATGTAGATTTACTTTTATATATTTCCATATATATTTGATATATATATCCTAACCTAACCTAACCTAACCTGACCTGACCTGACCTAAAAAAAAAAATCATTTTCGCACCTAGAACATCTATTTATGTATCATAGAGGCTACCTGAGAATTTTTTTTATCCGACCTCCCGTTCCGTGTCTCCGTTAAGTAACTTTGTCATATATATATATATATAATATATATATATTATATTATATATATATATATTTAATATATATATATTATATATATAATTCTATATATATATATATATATATATATATATATATATATATATATAAAAAGATATATATAATATGTATATATATTATCTAATATATATAAATCAAATATATATCATATATATATATATATATATATATCTATACTAATTCGTCACTTCATGAGGAAACGATTTTCGGCAAATCGGAAAAAAAAAAATATTTCGTTTGACCGCAATTTTTTTGTTTGCACCAATAAATGCCATAACTAACATCGACATTATTTTAGTATGATCAATTCGAATATAATTCTTGTTGAAGAAGAAAACAATTTTTAAAAATTAACGTCTTGCAACCGCTCCAAATTTACGAACAAAAAAAATTAATTTAATTTCTTCTGGTTGGCAACTATCAAATGGCATATAGCTGATTTCCATAATAAAAACTATGTAATAATCGTTCTTGTGAATTAAATTTTTTGGAATTAAACATTAGGTTCTATTCATTAACTAAATTTGAATTTTAAAAATATATCATAAATATTACTTAATCGAAAAAAGCAACAATGATTTTGAAATTAATTTTTGCTAAAGGACATTTACTTTGGGGTATCCATTTTCTTAGCCTAACAAGTAAAAAAAAAAGATCAATTTATATCAACTCAGGTTTTAATGTTGACGAATTGGTAATAGGTCCATAAAAGTTAGCGCTCAATAGAAATGAACAAGCTAGTGCTAAAATTTAACCCAAATTAAAGTGAAATAAAAGTAAATAGCTTTATAATGGAAATGCTGATTTACAGTTTGTTGTTCCGACAAATCAATGTATTGACAATTATTAATTAATTTAATTCAGATTTAATAAAAGCTATAATATAAATAAAATTTTTAAAAACAATAAAAAAGAAGGATTTAAATAAATAGATTTTATGGTAAGCTATTTTATAAGGATATCTTATTCGAAATCAAAGTTTTCTTAAGTTTGAAAAAGATTAATTATTTACAAAAAACAAATAACTTAATAAAATAATATATAATAATATATATATAATAA
>JABUQX010003897.1:117500-120000 GCA_015478945.1 Trachelipus rathkii | reverse complement strand
CCCCTATATATATATATATATATATATATATATTATATATAGTATATATATATTATATATTACTATATATATATAATATATATATATATATATATAAAATAATATATATATATATATATATATATAATATATATATATATATTATATATATATATATATATATATATATGATATATAATATATATATATATTATAGATACATATAAATATATATATATATATTATATATATATATATATATATAGTGTGTGTGTGTGTGTGTTTGTGAGTGTATCTGTGTAAGCGTGTGAGTGCGTATGTGTGTGTAAGTCTATACCTCAAATCTTTTCAGGGTGTTAAATATTGCCACCGAATCCTTATATTTACTTAGAGCTCATTAAAGACCTCTAATTCCTTCTTTTAATCAAGAGGAAAATCATTTATTTATAAAAACAAAGGCAAGGTATAACAACGTATATAAGTTACTATATAGTATAATATATAATATATATGTATATATTATTATATCATTATATTATATATATATATATATGATATATATATATATGAGAAGAGAGAGAGAGAGAGAGAAGAGAGAGAGAGAGAGAGAGATGCAACAGCGATCAAGATTCACAGCCTACTGCGTCGGATTCATATGATATTATATATACTTATATATATATATAATATATATATATTATATATTATAATATATTATATATATTATATGTATATATATATATATATATTATATATATATAAATATATATAGTAACTCGGGATATGAGGTTACTTTTCCGATCTTGCATTGAGGTTATGTGGTGACATACATGACATATATATATCATTACTATATATATATAATATACAATATATTACCATATTTATAATCTATATTATATATATATATTATATATATATATATATATATATATATCAGTTGACTGTCAACTGAGTGTAAGCACCAATACCAGGTGGCACTCCCCCTCAAGGCGAAGTTCTAATCATCGACCTTAGTTTTGGAAGTTAATAGCTTTATACCTTAGAGAGAGAGAGAGAGAGAGAGAGAGAGAGAGAGAGAGAGAGAGAGAGAGAGAGAGAGAGAGAGAGAGAGAGAGAGAGAGAGAGAGAGAATCGTTTTTTTTTTTAAATTGGCTAATTTTTCGTTAAAAAAAAATTATGGTTGGAACTTGATGTTAGAACAATAATTACGAAATGGCAAATTCATTTCCAAATCTTCTATGGAGTTTAAAAGCTGTTTAGTAGATAAAATTTGTCCTCATTTCCGACTTTCAACAAAAATCATTTTGAAATAGAAAAATATTTCATGTACCAAAATACGGAATTAGACAACCATTATAAAAAATAAATTTAGAAAATACTGAAAACAGTGAAAGTGATTTTAAAAACAAACAAAAACCGAAGTTTTTTTTTACTCACACCACACACACAGACACGTATATATATATATGTATATATATATTAATAATATTATTATATACTATATATATATATATATATTATATATTATATTTATATATATATATATATATATATTATATATATATATATTATATATATATATATATATATTATATAGTGCTGACGAAGAGGGGGGATAATGGCGCTGCAGCCCCAGGGCTGGGGTCAAGTGTAGGGGCCCGGAAATTGCAATCCTAACAAAATTGAGAAAAATAAAATAAAATAAATAAATCAGCATAATTAAGTAGGAAATCCAGTAGATGAAATACAAAACTTATATTATACTATTATATATATATATATAGTATATATATATATATAGTATATATATATATATATATATATATATATATATATATATATATATATATTATTAATATACGTGACAAATCATCAAGAAAGTTGACAATATGGGTGGTGCCAACACAGGTTTGCGACAAAATCCTCTGTCTTTCTTCTCACCATGTGCCTGTCACAGTTTGAACTTCTGTGGTGTACTGTATATGCTGGGGAATGTTGCCTAGAGATTATTAGTTTTTTGGTATCCTGCAAAACGCCTATGCAATATTCAGTAGTAGTCCACGGACGTGGAAATTACTGAAAAACTGTGCTGGCCATTCACTGCATAGTTTATCAGACACCAGATTGTCAGCTCGTATTAATAGCGTGAAAGTCTTTGTCAAGGACATGGCTGCTATAGATAGAGCTCATTTGTTTGCCTTTGACTTAAACTTAATCCCACAAACGCGATCATATATTGGTGGAGTTTTAAAGTAAATGGCCAGTTTTGAATGTGTCATATTGGGAATAATATGGCTGATAATTCTTACCAGCATCAACTACTTAAATACTGTGTTACAGGAGAGGAGAGGCACACTAGATGTTGAAGATGCAAGTGTGAAGAGTCTCATTAAGGAGCTGAAGAAAATGATGGAAAGATGACAAAATTGGGAAAGTCTACTATTTGACGCCAAATTTCTGGCTGAAAACTACAGTACTGACTGGACCTTGGCTATTGCAGAAAGCAAGCTTCGTAGAA
>JABUQX010003897.1:110000-112500 GCA_015478945.1 Trachelipus rathkii | reverse complement strand
TATATTTGTATGTGCTCGAGTATTCTATTTATTATAATGATTACCTTTCATTTTACTTCGGAGTTTTTTCCAATATTTATATATATATGTAATATATATATATATATATATTGTATATAATATATATATATATTATAGTATATATATATATATATATCATATTATATATATATACTATATATATTATATATATACTAATTATATATATAATTATATATATATATTATATATCTATATAATATTATATATATATTATATATATATATTATAATATTATATATATTATCATATATATATATATATATATATATATATATTATATATTATTTAATAATATAGTATATATATATTAATATATATTATATAAATATATATTTATATATATATTATAATATTATATAGTATATATATATAATATTTATATATATATATATATATTATATATATATTATATATATTATATATATATATTATTTATATATATATATACTATAATATACTATATATCTATATATACATATATATATATTATATATTATATATTATATATATTGAGTATCTAGGATCATACTTAGTCAGTTGATAGATATATCATAATGTATAGTTATAGATATATATATATACTATCTATATAATCTATATATATAGTATATATATGATATGTATATCTCTATATATATACTATCAAATGATATTATATATATATATTATATATATATATTTTATATAATATATATATATATACTATTCGGTTCATGGGAAAACCAGAAAATAGTTTACTTTCATCCATGGAAAGCAGAAGAAAAATTTAGAGGCTAACAAAAAGACCTATTCCAACCAGATGAAATTGATCTTTCAAACTATATATGCTTGAAAGTTTCATTACAAAACTGGATAAGTAGTAAAAAAAGTGTGTCGCCAAAATTATTTTTAATTCTTTACTTTTAGAAGTCCCGAAAATATGACAAAACTTGTGGCACGCAAGGCAATTAAAGAAATTTTATCGCTGAGGATTTTCTAAACAGATCAATCTAACCGTATTCACTTTTGAATCAGTTCGGAAAGCATAATGGTCCGATATTGCTTTTTAGTTTTGAAAAATTGCCAAATTTTCGAAATATAAACTTGAGGTTTTATAAATGCATATTATGATTTTTGTTGCTCATGTTGATGAGATATAAAAGTTTTAGTCTAGAACCTTTTATGAAAAAATTGGATTTGAATTCATAACCTTCCTGAGTGAGTTTAAAAACTCGTGGGATTACTAAAAAAAAAAAATGTGTTTTTGTTTTTATATTTATTAGTTAATTGACTTCAATGTCAGTTTGAATTAACACGTCAAGCATATTTATATTTTGGAATTCCTATAGCAGATCTTTAAAAATTTATCAGTCATTTTGCAGATGCATCGTGTCTAGTCATCCACTCTGAGGATTGTCTTTCCAAACCTTTTTCTTGACTCATAATTAACTAATTTCATAATCTCATTCCTTGGAAAAGTCGTGAAGAAATAAGATTTATGTTACTACATCCATATCTATCGTCATAATTTAAATTTCACCATTCCGGTTGAAATATCTTATTTAAAATACTGCCAAGTCGGATAAGTAGAATCAGAAATGTTTGCACCATATTTCCGGAACACTCAAAATATCAATAACTACTTTACTATTAATTCTGTAAAGTAAATTAGGAAAGTGTGAATGTAAAAAATGGTAATGTAAGTTTCCTTCAAATTTCCTTCAAAATTTTCTTAGCAAAATATATATTCTGACTAATGTGGTCGTAGGAGCCATCTACAGCTTTCTCCAAAGCAAAGACGAGTCCAGGAGACGGGCTTCTTCTCTTCCTAGGCAGCAGATATCACCACTTACCAGAAATGAGCCTGGCATCTCACTCGTTGGGTAAGAAGCTGGAGCGGTATCAATCCATCTTCTTCGACCTTGTACTTGCAAACTTCTATTGAAAAATATACATTTTCAAGATTAAATGGTTTACAACTTTTCCTGTTCCTCGTTGATTGGATATTCTATACAAGCAGTAAATCTCGTCTTCTTGTGACCGGGTCTGCGAGCACCTGTAAAAAAACAAATACAATCTTGATTCCTAGGAAAACAAAGGATCGTTCACCTGTCTGAACACAAACTTTTCTCTCTGTTACTAGGTTGGAGAGCTACCTTTTCAAGGGGTTTGCCTCATTGTCGATCTCGTTCGCAACATGCGTTGGTTCAAGTTCCGGAGAAGATACTTTCCATACTTTCCCGTAATGTTTTCACTAATTTGTAAATTCTGCTGTGGTTATTGCAATGTTTTATATAAATTTTAGGACGAGGCAAAGGCAATGATAACATAGTTTGAAGCGAGGTTGTTTGGTTTCGTGGAGTGACCAAATTTTTAAGGCAATGGATAATCATTCACAATCGCAATATGAATAGGTTCGAATCCTATCTGAGACAATTTCTTAACTTTCCTCTAATATCTTTATTAATTTGTAAATTTT
>JABUQX010003897.1:95000-97500 GCA_015478945.1 Trachelipus rathkii | reverse complement strand
GCTTATTTTCCTCTCCGATAAGCCATTTTCTCCTTATTCTCGAGATACTATCCGCTTTATTTTTTTCCGAAGGCACAAATTCTAATTTCAAATTAATACCTAATTCTTCGATCAACTGTTTTATGGTTGCCAATCTTCTTTTTATTAATATTTCTGCTGCTCCCTTAGTTTTTATTCTTTCTTTACCACTTATTGTTGTTCTGATCCAATTAATCACAGTAGCAGAATCCGATTTTACTTCAATATCCGTTAAGTCCCATTTTATCGCTAAATTAATTCCCTTTATCACTGCCTCTAACTCTGCAACATTAATGTGTGAATAATCTTCTTTTTTCCTTAACCAAGCCCCGTCTTCCACAATTTTTCCATTTATTTCCAAGATGATGCCCATACCCACATTACTCGCATCACACCATACTGTTCCTTTTTTAGAATCGTCAATATTCCAATATCCCTTCACTGGATCGTCTTTATTTATTTCTTCAATAATACTTTTTATCATTTTCAACACATTCTCATCGATATTTTCATTCCAATTCTCCGTTTGAGATATTCTTTTCACATAGCTACAAGCTAATCTTGCCCATCCCGCAACAGGGTAGTGACCTACGATACTACCGCATATCGAAAACAATTCCTTTTTTTTTACATTATCCCCTTCTTTGATATTCGGAATTTTATTACCTCTTCTGAATTCTAAATTTCCCTTTTTTCCTTTTATTATTTTCAATCCTAATACTCGACCATTTTCTACAGATTCAGGACTTTTCGCTACTAACCCAAACCTCTTTAGATGATTTACTACCTCCGCCGCACTCACAATTGATTCATTAACAATAATATCATCTATATAATTACTTGTCCCCTTTTCTATCTTACTATCCATTTTTAACACTTCTTTTAAAATCCTATTCATAATTCTTGGTGCCGAATTCAAACCAAATCCCATTCTAGTCAAAGCATAATATTTTCCTCTGAATTTCACAACCTGATAATTCCATAAACTCTTATCGATTCTCACTTGTAAATATGCTGCCTTCAAGTCTACTAGTTTTGTTTTCCCTTTTATTTTCCTCCATTCCCTCAACGTTTCATCACATATATTTACCCCATCACCAGTATGACATTCCGTATAATTATTCATTTCCCTAAAATCCATCACTGGCCTTACCTTATTTTTTATTTCCTGATTCACGGCCATTAAAGGTATTATTCCATTCACCTTTCCATTATATGGTACCAAAATTCCATCTTTTATCCATTCAATTATTTCTTCATCAAACTTCTCCTTCATTCCTTCTTTTATAGTGTTTTGATAACAACTAACTCTATTTGTTAATTTAGGTTCTTTGTCTTTCCATTTCCATTTTACTGTCCAGAAATCGCCGTTAAACCACCCCACAAAGTCTTTATCGTCAATAATAATATCATCATTTTTTTCTACTAGTTCTTTATTATTATCAACACTTAGCAAACCACATTTATTTTCTACGAATTTCAAACCATCTTTTCCTATAATAATTTCTCCAAATTTTGTTAATATATCCATTCCTAGAATAACATCAATATCCTCTATAATTTCGTTTAATATTAACATTTCAGTTTCAATTTCCTTGTTGTTCAACAAAATATTATATTTTTTTCTCCCCATCGTGTTAATTATTTTACCATCGAACCCCTTCACGCATACATCTCCTAATCCAACTCCTCCAATCTTTTTACTAATAAGAGATTTATTGCACCCTGTATCAATAAGTGCGTTACATTCTTTACCGTTTATTAACACCTTAATTACAGGTAATTCACCGGATTCTATATTCAGTTTCTTGATGAAGCTACCTCCGGCAAATAAGCTCCATCTTCTTCGTTTCCCTGAATATTTTTATTATTTTCCCACTTTTTAGAATTACCCTTCCAACAATCTCTTGAGACGTGACCTAATCTTCCGCATGTCCTACATTCTTTTTTATTCCAATTCCAATTTTCTCTAAATTTATTGTATCTATCTCTATAATATTCGTCATTAAAATTTCTAAATTTTCTCTCCTCTTGATAATGATAATATCCCTTGTCATTATTTCTAACTAGATCATTATTTATTCCTGATCTATTGCTCAAACATTTGTACTCATTTAATCCAATCAATACTCTTGTTTGTTCGATTAATTTTTCAATTTCTATTTCCTTAATGTCTCTTAATTTCCTTAATTCCTTGCATATATATTCCGGCATTCCATTTATAAACGCATGCTTAATCATTAAATCATCTTTAATCCCTATTGTTTTTGCAATTTTTTGTATCTCCATCATAAATACATCTGCTGATTCTCCTCTCCACTTTTTGTTAATTAATCTTGAGTAAGCATTGAATGGATCCTCCCCGAAGGCTTCTCTTAGTTTCTGCTTTATAACGTTACCGCTTTTCTTTGCATCTTCATTTAGTTGAGTATATACTGTCAATGCCTTTCCTTCTAAAAACATAGGCAGAATTTTTTCTTCA
>JABUQX010003897.1:75000-77500 GCA_015478945.1 Trachelipus rathkii | reverse complement strand
GTTATATATATATATATATATATATATATATATATATATATATATATATATATATATATATCCTGTCAATAGTGGGATTTCTCAGGGTTCTGTCCTAATTCCTGCTATACTCCTACGTTTCACAAACAACCTTCTCAGCTGCTCACTTACCTTTTTCTATTCGTATGTCGAGGACACAACACTACACTCTTCTACTCATTACAATTTTTTCCTTGATTTTCATATACAATGGATTTGCATATCGTCTTTCTCTTTCCGATTCTGTCCTTGCTGATCTGTGTAGATTTTGATACTGAGTCGTTTCAATCTTACGGAATACAACATCGAAACTCTAAAAAATTACTCTCACAAATACACCTCCTAATTTTTCAATCCCTTTTGAGAGCTCTATTGTTTTGTTTTTTTCTGTTCACATTTCAAATATCATTGAAATAATTAATCATAAACATAAATGCTTTTTCAACCTTGGATCACGTCTGCTGCAAGGGCAGCTTCAAAGAATAGTTCTGTTTTAAATGAGATTTTTTTCCAAGATTTAAAATTTATATACTATTTATTTTATTTTCAATCTCACTTCACCCTTAATATTTACGACCTCAAATTGACGCTTTACCCCTTTTCTATAATTACTACAATTACAAGTGCTGAAGGGAGTTTACCTCTCACATGCTTCAACCTTTACGACGCCCTCGTTTCCTCTTTGCACAAGGGGTGCAGCGTCTTTGCATGAATTTTGTATAAAAATTTTCAGGCTTGTGTAATATATATATATATATATATATATATATATATATATATATATATATATATATATATATATATATATATATATATATATATATATTATATATATATAACAACAAACTATTATAAACAAAGGAAAGTTTATAAAAAAAGAAAAAGATAAAAATTATTTATTATATAACTTTTATAATTTAAAATATTCATTTTATGTCTTTTATTATGTAATTATCTATGTCATATACAACGAAATAATTTCCCATATTCTACAGACGTGAACAACAGCAAGATTTTTTATATATATAATTTTTATTTTAAAAATTTATTCAACTGCTATCGTTTTGTAAAGAAAGTGCTATATATAATGTTAAGTCATGTTTAATAAATAGAATAAAAAATCCCATAAAACAAGTCTTTTAACCTTAAAATAAGTTATAAAAAGAAGAAGCTAGTCTCAGATAAGAAAGTTGAAGATGAAAAGATAAAAATCAAAGCAGGAGAATACGGAGACGAACTAAATCGACAGCCATTGAAGTGGAAGAACAATAAAAAAGATAGAAACATCAAATCCTCCAATTAATAATTGGTGAAGGCTAGAAGAAGCTGTCAGACAACTAACAGCAATGATGAAAAATAAAGCACCATGCATACCGGTGAAGACTAGAAAATCAGTCACATTGTTAATACTCAGGAATACCAGTCTTAGTTAAACGTGACAATTTTCCGTCGACACTATCAAAAATTTCAAGATGTCACAATAACGAAAATTCAAGTACCATGTAGAACAGTGAAGAAGTAAACAAGTTACACTGTTAATGCTAGGTCTACCAGCATCAGTTTAATGTGACTATTTTCGTCATCTCTCATAATAATTTTAAGATAACGAATACCTTCAAGCAACATACAGACAGTGAAGACAGGAATATCAGACACACAGTTAAATCCAGGTCCTCAACTTATCCACAGTTTATCGTGGCTTTTTCTGTCAACACTAAAATAGCTAACTACTCTCTACGGAAGGACCTACAGATTACATCTTCGCATAAACTTTCACTTTGCCTATAGATTTCACTGGTTAAAATAGAAAAAAGATTAATGCAATAATAAGACGAAGAAAAATTTCACTCGCAACAGAGACTCGAACCATTTCCAGCAGTGGTAGAGCCTCCTATACATTGTCTAGCGTCGACGATGCTGGCGATAGTTCGAGTTTCTGTCGCTAGTGAAATTTTTCTTCGTCTTATATATATATTATATATATATATATATATATTATAATATATATATATATATTATATTATTATATATATTATATATATATATTATATATATAAATATAATATATAGATAATAGAATCTATGTTTTATATAAAAGAACACTTACGAATTACTGACTCGTATATCATTAGGGATTTGAATTCTTTGAACCAGAGAGAAAATCCTTTTGTTCGACAATTGTTTGAAAGTCCGAATTATCTTCGTCTTATTTACAACTATAATAGGGCTTAGTTTTCTTTATCACACGAAAGGAGAAGAGATTTTGCATACAAAGAATTGTATTATGAGCTACAATTCTTTCTTTAAATTGATCTTTAAATATAACTGCGCGAAATTACCATACTTATTATCGATTCAATTATATATATGGAAGTTAAATATATGGAAATATATTATTTATATATATATATATATAATATTATATATATTATATATATAATATATAATATTTATATAATATATATATTATATATATATATGA
>JABUQX010003897.1:47500-62500 GCA_015478945.1 Trachelipus rathkii | reverse complement strand
AAACTGTTTAAAAATTTGCCTTTTAAAATTCTCTCCATTTTTAAATACCTTTGTTAACTGACCAACTGGAATTTCAATTTAAAAGTTTTCCTTACTGTTTTTATTTTATTATTTTATATATAGGCTCATTGGAAACAACAATAGTTTGAAATTATGTTAAAAATAGTTGTTTAGCATAAATATGGTTTTATTTATTTTTCTCTTTCATCGTTGAGTTAGGTCAAAAAATTTTTAGAGGTTTATGCATGTATCATTAGATTAGCAAATAAATTGTGTGTTAGTGTTACTGGTCACAATTTCACAAAATTAAATATGTGACCTTTTGTTTTTGAAAAAGGGAGGATTTTATATCGACTGTTAATAGGAAAAGGGGATAAACGACATATTTGAAACTTTAAGCAGAACGATTTAAAGATAAGAATTTTTTTTGTGTAACTTAACAAATGTTTTAGGAAAAAAAAATTTACATGTGAGCGACTGAAATTTAATTTTTGTTGTTCTTATCTATTTATTCTAACATTTCTAATTAAAATTTGCTAACCAACATTATCTATAATACTGTTTAAGCATTCTGTTATCTAAAAAAAAATATACAGGTATAAGGTGTAAGTATTTTTTGGTCTCTAAACAATAGCTGGCTAAAAATAAAATGCAAGTGTATCAATTAAGAATTATTATGAATGATAAGTTATTTAACCGCCATTAATTCTGAGTATTAAAACAATTGAAAAAGACTAATCATATGATTAATACCTTTGCTTACAGGGAAACTAAAGCAACCGCTGCAAGATAAGAATTAAACAGTTGAAAAATCGACATATCTCTAATGTACTGTTAAATTTTGGACTGATAATTAATAATAATAATAATAATATAATAATAATAATAATAATAATAATAATATAATAATAATAATATTACAAAAAAAAAGTTTCTGTCTCTGAAAAGTGAGAGATTTAAGAGCCAAAATTATTTCGGTATAGAATCCTAGTTCCTTCACCATTCGAGTAGTGATTCTAATAACTGAATTTAACAAAAAAAAATTTATTATGCTCTTCTGTTTACCCTCAATATATATATATATATATATATATATATAATATATATATTTGTATTTTTATATATTGTTTTCGGATTTTATTTTTTTTTAATATTATATATATATTATTATATATATAATATATATATATATATTTTTATATATGTTATATTGTTATTATATATTATATATATATATAATATATATATAATATTATATATATTTATATATATATTATATTATATATTATTTATTATATATATATTATATATTAATTATTTATAATATATCTATATATATTATATAATATATGATATACCTTATTTACTGTATGTTTGTAATCGGATTTTATTTTCATTCAATATTCATTTTCTCTCTCTCTCTCTCTCTCTCTCTCTCTCTCTCTCTCTCTCTCTCTCTCTCTCTTCTCTCTCTTTATCCCCTAATTCTTTTTCGGGATAAATATACGCTACTGGCTTTAAATTTTCGCTCTGTAATGGGCAAAAGTTTCTTTCAAATCGCAAATTAGATTGCTTTACTGAAATTATGGCGTGGCTCGCAAATGTTATCGCTACATTACACTTTTAAAGTTTTTATTTTAAGCATACTATATTATTATTTTATATATATATATATATATATATTATATTATATATATATATTATATATATTATATTATATTATTATATTATATATATATATACTTCATTATATATTTGTTTCTTTTTCATCTTCTTAATTCCCAAGACTGGGGAGTAAGGTGCTGACAAGCATCGGAAAAGAAAAAGCAGTAGGAAGAATATGACAAAGTCGAAAGAAAGCCCAGCCTTCCCCCCCCTCTGTACCATTTAGTTAGTAAGAACTGCGTCGAGTAGAAAATCCACCTAGAGCTTCACGGGACGCAAACGGATCTCATATGGTAATCCGTCAAGTTGAGGGTTCATCCCTGGCCCAGGTGGGCCCAACCATACCCAAACCCCGGCATTCTCTCCTATCATGCACTTTTATTCTCGCAAACTCCCATTTCTCTCCTGCAGACATTTCTTTACTGCTCAATCAATTTTTTCTTCGGTCTCCGTCGGTCGGTTCCCAACACATTCACCTTACATCCGCTTAACCAACGACTATCATTCATCCTTTCCCGTTACAACCATCTCAAATACTTTTATTTATTTTTGTTACCCCTTTCTTCACACACACAACTCTCTATTAAGTTCATTCCTCATTTTATAATTCTTCTCACACCTAGCAGTTATAAGATTGTCCATCTGAACATATTGACTTTAGATCCATACCTCTCATTCCAGCCAATAGTCTTCAACTATATACAATAACAAGGTAACAACATACCTCATGCAAGACGCTAGCGCACCCAGATTATCCTTTTAAATTCACCAACGATTTAATTGCCCCCCACCCTTCCTACCATTCACAACTTTTCTACTACACTTGCTGCATCATTCGTTCCCTTCTCATCCAACATTACCTAAAATCTTACTCAGACACTTTGTTCCACTGCTACCATTAACCTAATTACATGAGGACTGTCTTCACTCAACAACCATAATTACTTTTTTATCTACGTTTACTTTCAAACCCTCGCCTTTAACACACCTACATGAATCTCTCTACCCAGTTCCTCTAAAACCTCTTCTTCAGATTCGCCACAATGACCAATCATCCGCCATTATAATAGGTAGGAGCACCTCCACTCATCTCATTTCCTCTCATCATTCTAAACACATTTCCTGCCAGTCCTTTCATAATTTATATACTTCATAATACAATATTGGATAACCAGGGACATAACACACCATGTTGCACTCCGGCTATTAATACTAACCATACCTTTGACACATTTATTCTCACCGCCTCACTATCCTCATCCATACTTTTGATTCCATTAGCAGCTACACCAACACCATATAATCACTAAACCTGCCATAGAGCTTCCCTATTAACCCTCATAAGCCTGTTGCAAATCATAAATAATACAATTTATTCTTCTTCTCCCTCATTTTCTCAATCATTTGTTTCAATGTAAAGATTTGATCCACACAATCTCTACCACTCCTAAACGCCCCTTGTTCTTCACAATCAGTCTTTCAGTCACTCGACGCACTCTTTCGACAAAATACACAATATTCTTCCTCAAACATTCAATAAAGCTAATTCCGCTATATTCTACAGTTTCCTTATCTCCTTACCTTATATAAGGGTACTATTATGCTCTCCCTCAATCCCTTGGAACTATACCTCCATAAACGCTTTAGTTACACTTCCAAATCCATCAATCACCATCTCCTCATTTTTTATTATTTTGGCAGTAATATTCATCTATACCTGCAGATTTATTTCTTTAACTTCCTCACTCTACCATTAAAATTTCCTCTTGCTAATACGCTCATCCCTAAATACTATATTCTTCTTGCCATCAACCCACACATTATATCACCTCTCCATTATGCATCAATATTATGCAGATTCCTCGAAGTGTTCTTTCACCTCACTCACATCCTTTTCATCAGTTCAAAGCCATCCCTATTCATTATTCTAAGCAGATTCCGCTTATTCTCATTCTTAACCTTTCGCGCTTCCTTCGAAGAGCTTCCGATTCCCTTGTAAGTCCCCAATTCATTCTCTTCCAAACTGTTTCACTTACTTCTTATTGTTCTCCTCCGTATGCAACCTTTAGTATTTTTTTTTCTCCTTATATAATTCAAGCATCTTTCTTTTGAAACTTCATCATTGCTTTTAATACATTCAACCACGCTTCTTTTTTCTTTTAACCGCTTGCATCACCCTCTTCATTCACCACTCACTGTTTAAATTCTTACTTCCTATTTAGCAATCTACATACTCCTTTTGCACTGCTAACAATTTCTCTTCATTTGCTCCAGATTTGTTCAGTTTCACTTGTTCACATTCCACTGATTTACTTGCGAGCGCTCTTACACTACTTATCTTATTACCTGTTCTTAAATTATCACTCTATTTTAACTCTTTTCCTTCCGTACCTACCTTCCTCTCCATCAAGGCCCCTACTAACTTAATTTTTACATAGAACCACATAATGATCCGATAATTCCATTCTAAACCCCTAACTAATTTAACATCCAAGCACATACTTCAACATATCGTTCTTCACCAACAAATACATATTTTCACTTGATACATCTCTACCTACACCAATCTAGTATATATGGATACTCTGTGTTTAAAGAAAGTATTACTTCACACATACCTCTCCTCCTCCCAGAAATCAATCAATTCCTACCATTCTCCTTTTTTCTCTCATCGGACACCAACACCTGTTATGGTATAAACTTTTTTTGATCACCTCTCCAACCATTCAGGTTCCCCAACACTATCAATCTAATCTCCTATTTCCCCATCCAAAACATCATTCAGTTTATCCCAGAAAAAAAGTCGTACTCTCTTCAACGTTTCCTTCAGATGACCATACGTCACAACCACACATCCCTACCTTTTCAAACTTAATTTAACCATTAGAAAAGGGAAAAACAAAAAAAAACACACACAAAGTTACCATAGTCTGTCCACAAGTCACTCATCAAAATATAATATATATATATATATATATTATATTATATATATTAGATATATATATTTATATATATTATATATATATATATAAATATATTATATAATATATATAATGGGTAAAAAATGGTGAAATAGATGAAGTGTTCTCAGATTTAGAATCGATTCCATAAAAAAGCAAGCAGCTACTAAGTCCGTAGAGAGAAATCATAACAGAAAGTTTACCTCATTCCACACACTCCTCTCTCAACAAGCCTTCGATGACGGAAAGTTTATTTTACCTCACTGTATGAAAATATTGAAGGGTTCCTCTAGGACCTATGCATCCATATTAGCTACTAGTAAGTAAAATAAAGTGAAAATATTTATCTAAAAATAATAACAGGACGTTAGACCAAATCTAAATAAGTAAAACATCTACTCATGAATGCAAAAAAATATATTCAATTATCCATCACTCTGAAACACTAAGTAGGCTATTTAAGAACGAAAAGAATAAATATATATCCTCTGACACATCAAAAAAAAAATACATAAAACGGAGGGAAAGTCTACCCCATTTCCATTCTTCATTCTATTATAACTAGATATACAATACCATACAGGTACGCAATATCATTCAAAGTTATCTTAACAATCACAAACCAAACTACCTCAATAATAATTTCTCCTTAAATATATCAACTACAGAACTAGGTCAACCACGAACAACATAAATAATAAGTATTTCAACAGATGGGTGAATAATTTTATTTTGAATCTGAATTTATTAGTTCGTAGGGTTTGGTGTTGTTCATATCTCTAAGTTCAAACTAATTCTTCATTCTTCAATGGTTCGGTGAATAGAAAACATATCTAACATTTCCCACCTACCAAACACTTGCGCACCTGAAAGTTCTTTCACTTAGCAAAATTTGGCTCCTGAGGGGAGGTTATTGAGCTCTTGAAAAGTGGTATGACTCACAAGTAATCACCAATTAATGTGATATATATATATATATATAATATTATTATATATATATATAATAATTATTATATATATATATATATTAATATATATTTTTTATATATATATAATATATTTTATATATATACTAATTATATATTATTATATATATATAATATATATATATATATATAATAATAATATTATTCTATGTAGATTACATATATTTATTTATTTATATAATTAAATTCTCCCTCTCATGAGATTTACGAAATTTAAAATTAATTTAAAATAATTTAATTATTATTTATAATTATATATATTATATATATATATACATACATATATATTATATAAGTATATGCATATATATATGTTATGTTATCTGATATATTAAGGTCAACAAATTTTTTTTCTTGTATATTGTTTACAAATATATATATAATATTATATATATATATATATATATATATATATATATATATATATACAATATATATCTATATTAATATATATATTATATATATATATATATATATTATATATATATATATATATATATATATATATATATATATATATATATATATATATATATATATATATATATATATATATATATATATATTATATATATATATATATATATATATATTTATTATATTTGTGTATACTATATATAGTATATATCATATATGTATATATGGCATACCTTAAGTAAATTCATGACGTATATCAGTACTTTATTTTGTATTTTTAAATTTCCAGTAATATCGATATTTTATATCGATTAATCAGTATATCGATATAATTTGGAAGATTTAGCTATTATATTTAATGTAAGAAGATTAGGTCATGATTTATCAGTTCTTTATTGCATAATTTCAATTTAAGTTAGAATATAAATTTAAAACATTTAACAGAAATTTATTTAAAGAACTGATCAGTTCATAGTTGTTTTCATACTATAGGAAATAAATTCTGCGTCAAATATTGACACTCGTTGAACTTCGTACATAAAAGATACAGTACCACATATGTTTATAGAGTATATTCAGGTTATCGCTAGGTTTGCGGCAAAGATAATTCAAAAAGGTTAGGACTATGTTTGCAGCAACAACGATCCATACAGGCCGCCGCAGGAACTAGCAGTAGTTGCTGGCAGCAGAGCTAGGTTAGGTTAGGTTAGGTTAGGTTAGGTCAGGTTAGGCTAGGTTAGGTTAGGTTAGGTTAGGTTAAACTTTGTTAGGCTCGCTAAATAAATTCTAACGAACCAAGCAAAGTCCGCTTAGACTAGGTTAAGTTTTGTTAGGTTCGTTAAAGAAGCTATATATATATATATATATATATATATATATATTATTATATTATATATATATATATATATATATATATTATATATATATATATATTAATATATATATATATATATCATTAATATATTATTATATATATATTTATATATATATATATATATATATATATATATATATATTATATATTATAATATATATAAATATATATATTATATATATGTACTATATATATTATATATATTATACTATATATATATATATAATATATATTATATAAATCTTATTTTATATTTGTCTTATATATAGGTATATTTTATATAATGATATAATAAATACTAATCCATATATATATATATATATATATAATATATATATTATATATACTATATAGCAGATTTTTTTTTATTGTTTATATAAAGTAATCGTAGTAAAACTATATATACAATATAAGATGCATATCGATATTCGATAAATACTATCGTATGTCAAAACTTGCTCAAAAGATTATCATATATATATATTATATATATATATATATATATATATTATTATATATATATATATATTTATATATTAATTATATATTATATATATATATATATATATTAAAGTAATGTTCAGGTAGCTGGTTAACTTTGAATTCAATAACAATGAGTTTAGATCATTTCATCAAATTAGTAAAGATTTAGGCAGAGAAGTTTTCAATTAACCGAATATATATAGTATATATATATATAATATATAATATATATATATATTATATTTGATATATTAATTTATATTATTTATTATATATTATATATAGTGATAGGTAGCATCGCTAGATGGCTCTTTCCTAGAATAGGGAATGCCCGTGGGGATAGGAATATATATATATATATATATATATATATATATATATATATATATATATAATATATAATATATATTATATATATATATATGTATGTAGGTGTGTGTGTGTGTGTATTAGAGATTGACCGGATATTCAACTTTTTTTTCAATATTCCCCTTCGTATTCGCATTTGCTATTATTAAAATTGCATTATTCGCATTCTGATTCGCATTCACACTCGAATTCCTGCGAATGTTAATAATATTAAACGATATTTTAAAATTTCTAATAAATTTTGCGACTTTTATATATATTGTAAGTTCACCAGAACGAGTTGACTTTTACCAACTGGCAGTAATTTGAGTCACACTCGAAGTCTTAACAATTTAATGACTCTTGTATATTGATAGAATTGTACGTGTGAGTATATACGCTGGAGCTCAACTTTTGAAGCATTTGCCTAATTTCTCGGACATTAAATGAGGTTTGGGATTGCTTCGATTTTTTGTTCAGCGACATAGCAAAGTGTATATATTTTGCAATTGGAATTAATCTCGGAAAGGAAGAGTGACATCTGGATTTATAAGCTATCTAAACAGGAAACACAAGGAAGAATATAAGAGTACGAGCAAGGAAGAACTGGAAAAAGAAATCTGGTATAAAACGAAAAGGATCTTCATTATTAACTTTAAGAATGAAGCAGAATAATCTAGAAACTTATATAGAAAACACAAAGATATGGAACCCTGAAAAAAAAAAAGCAGAAACATAAAGGAATGTAGTAAAATTTCAGAAATAATAGTAATGAGCGGTCTCCATTTTCTGATTTTGAAGTTCTTTGCTTTGTGAGGCAAATGAAAGAAGCGATCCTTTTATAATCACTGCAGTAAAGAGAGTACTATACAGAGATATTATTTGTGTTAAAATACATGAATGCGTTTTAGCTAAAGTTTTAGAATTAATAACCTCTATTAAAAATCACTCACGTTAGCCTTCTCCACAGACGAGTGGTCAGATACCAAATCAGTAGTTTCTTCACTCTTTTCAAGCCATTGACGAGGATTTCAAATGCTAAAACTTTGTGTTGTACACTGAACCAGTCGCTGAATTTCACAATGTGTGAATATCTCAGTGACGTATTTAAAGTAAGGTTGGTGGAATAGGACCTACCTTCAGATAATATTCACTGTATCATTTGAAATGTCTGTGTCAAAATATAAAAAGCTATGTTTCATTCTTAGGTTAATAACTCAAACGTTGTCAGCCATCAGCTACATCTTACCATTAGAAATGTTGTAACATCTCAAGAAACAATCAGCGAAGATCTCTCAAAATATAGGTCGGTTGAGACACACTTTAGTCATTCGATCATGGCTCAAGAATAACAAATAAACATAAAGGCCAAAATTAATGTCCCAAACTTTCAGTAATACACAACGTTACCACGCGCTAGATCAACACTCTACAAATGATGATTAGGATGCAAGAACTTAATGAATTTGTCTGCTTGTACAACAGCTCAAATGATAAAATAAATGTCTTAACATCTCATATCAATTCTATTTTAACTAACTCTATCAGTGTACTCCAACCCTTTAAATATATCACCTTCAATATCGGATGTTATTCCTTTCGCAATCACTCTTAGGAGAGTATTAGTATCATCAGACAAAGAATCATGGAATAAGAATGATGAGAGAGCGACGAATTGTATACCACAGCTGCTTTTTGGACTCTCGATACAAAACAAAAATTTTGACATCAGTTTTTTTACGGAAAGGGTTAAAGTCAGCGTCGGCATAAAATTTGAAGAATTTCAAAAATACAGGGTTAAAATAACTCAATGAAAGCAAATAAGAGTAAATGTTTCTTCAAAATTATTCACAAGCACCACTATCACAGATATCATGAACAATTCTACTTTCCTAGGAGTGATGATGATGATGATCAGCTGTCAGCAGATATTGTAACTCGTTGACAAGAACGTCATTTTCCCTCACGAAAATCCTCTTGAATGTGTACTTCAAACACTTACCTTGCTTATCCGCAGGAAGTGATGCCACTGAACATTTCTTTAGTGGTGCTGGCCTCAACTATGATGGAAAACGTAGCAGGTTAAAATCTCTGAGACAGCTGAGAATTTATTATTTTCATAGTATAACCATTCAATAATTTATTGCAACCATTGATTATGCACTTAACATTAAACAATAAATTAATGAAGTGGTTTCCCTCTTTCAAAGATAACAGGCCGTATATAGAGGTTGGCGCGATGTGTAGAGGAGTGAGGAGTTGGTCCTCTAGCTTAATTAGGAAACTGAATTTACTTTATATATTCATCTGCCCCGTCGGCTCGAGCCCCCCTAAATGGGGAAAATAGAAAAAAATTAAATTTATAAGGTAATGCAAAAAAAAAAAAAAAAAAAAACATTACAAGACCCCTCCCTAAAATTTTGCCGCTAATTTTTCAAATATATAACTTTGTTTTTACTGTTAGGTTGCTGCCGTTCTCTTACAACAGAAAAAATATATTATATATATATATATATAAATATTATATTACATATATATATCGTATATATATATCCTAAATATATGATATATATATATATATAATTAATAATTATATATATATATATAATAAGGATAGAGAGTGGTGAAAGCATCTAAAAGAAGGAAATAGGTTTATTGTTTTATAAAAAATAAATTTCTTTTTTTTTGTATATGTTTTTATAACATTAAATACGAAACTTTACAAATTTTGATTTTTTAATTGCTCCGGGGTTTAATAAAGGTCCTATATGGACATAATTAGTATATACTATATATATATATTATATATATATATATTATATATATATATATATATATATTATATATATATATAATATATATATAGTAGATATACCCCTATATATATAGTAAATATTACTAGTAGTATATAGGTGAAGGTTACCAAAAAGGAAGGAAAAACTATAGACTTATAGAGAAAAGTTTATTAGAAGAAAAGTTTACTAGATATATGTAGAACATTGAAAAGCAATGCTTTTTTAATCGTTTTTTTTTTTTTAATATTTTATATAATACTTCCACGATATATCGTCTTTTGTCGTGGTACTTTTTAGATCGTGAAACATTTTTAATGGTTTGCGAGTTTATATTTTTTTTTTTTTTTTTTAAACTAATTGGAACCCCAAAGGGTATACCGCACTATGGCAGGAGTCGGGTCTTCTTCGGCCTTCCGGGGGAACAGAGGGGGGGACTATTTCCCCCCTCCGGGGAGGGTCTCCGGAACCCCGCTCTTTGGGTATTTGGGGTCGCGGGGGTTCCTCAGCCCCTCCCCTATCGGGGTATGAAAACGTCCCCCCCCCTCTGTTCCCCGTCGGCTCGAGCCCCCTACGTTGCCGTGTAATACCTTTACAATATAAGTATTTTCACGGCAAGTAGGGGGCTCGAGCCGACGGGGGAACAGAGGGGGGACGTTTCCATACCCCGTAGGAGGGGCGGAGGAACCCCCCGCGACACCCAAATACCAAAGAGCGGGAGGTTCCGGAGACCCCTCCCCGAAGGGGGGGGAAATAGTCCTACCCTGTCGTTCCCGGAATGCCGAGAGACCCCGTCTCCTGCCATCGGTGCGGTATACCTTGGGGTTCCCATTAGTTAAAAAAAAAAAAATAAATATATACTCGCAAACCATTAAAAAAATGTTGCACGATCTAAAAGTACCACGACAAGCATTGCGTCTCTAGAAGTAATTATATAAAAAATTTAAAAAAAAAAAAAAATTTATTTTTTAAATACACTTCTTTCATGTTCTACATTATGATATAGTTAATACTTTATCGTCTGAGAATAAACTTTCCTCAAAAGTCTAGTAAGTTTTTGCTTCTTTCTTTATCGGTAACTTCACCTCTATATATACCTTATATATATATATTATATATATATATATATATATATATATATATATATATATATATATATATATATATATATATTTATATATATATATATATATATATATATATATATATATATATATATATCAATTATTCACGCACATAATTTTTGCTACGCTTGTGGAGAAATAGTCAGTCTCAAGTAGACATATTTTTTCTAGTAGATTTTTTTTGTAGTCAACTGTCTAGATATATATTTATATATATCTAGACTGTTTCAAATAGTTGAGACTTCACTTTTTGAAAAACATTACCTATTATTCGCGTTTCAAGTACACGAATTTTCGGCAATTTTTCTTTGCGAAAAATATTATTTTGGGTTATTTGGGTATTTTTTTAACCTTTTTTGAAATAATTGCTTATTTAATCATAAGTGGAGGTTCATATTAAATTTAAGTCGTGCCTTTTACTCAAATATTGAATAGCATTTTTTTTTTTTTTTTTTGCGTTTTAAAATAATCACTGAAAAGATCTATTATTGAAGAGCCGCTTCGATCGACAAATCGTGTCGGAGTTGGAGGACAGTGTCAGTGAAGAATTTGGGAGGGAGGACAATGACCCTCTCTTCAGAAGAATTAGTTGACCTCGTGAAGGAGGTTAAATCAAAACAGTCTCATATCAAGAGACTGAGAGCGGTGATGAAAAGAAAAATCGCGCTCCTTTTCAAAAATCCTCTAGATCTTTCTGCCACAGAAAGCCATGAGATAATCACATCGTTTCCTCCAAATTGAAAGAAATTAATTCAAAGTTGGAGGAAGTTAAAAACTTTGATTCTCTGATCGAGGAAGTCATCACGAAATCTTCCATCGTTCAGTATGACTAGTCTATCTTAGACAAGGAAATAAGCAAATTGGTACATTATCATACGCAGAGTGAAAAATTAATCTGGCGTATGACACCGCGTTCAACTTCTCCATCTCCTTCTCCGTCTGCGCATACTGCAGCTTTAAAAGCCTCTCATGAAGGAATATCGCGTCAAGATGCAGAATATAATAAAAAAAATATTTATACATCAAAGCAGGAATTAAAAATACCTGCGATCAAGTGTCAGGAGTTCAGGGGTGAGGGGGACCGGCATTCTTTATGCTCTTTCCTTCTATCCTTTCAAAATGTCTATGGGTGCCAGAAAAGATATTTCAAGTGTTGCAAAGTTGCAGTATCTGAAATCGTTATTATCGGGCAAGTCACTCAAGGATATTGAGCATTTAACAAATATCGACTTCAATTTGCAAGTCGCTTTCGAAATATTAAAGAGCCTTTATTTGAATGAATTATATATTATTGATTTTCTTTTTCATAAAATTGATTCTGCGCCTACTTTAGAAAATAATCCTGAATATATTAGTATTCCTGTCGGAAGTAATGGCATATATTCACGAGCTCAAGGAGTTTGGAATTGATTTCTTTGAAGGTTTTTCTGCGGGCTGTAAGTTCATGAGTTACATAATCGTGGACAAACTTCCAACCGGCTTTCTTCGCGAGCTCAAATTTATCACACAGGATGAGTATCCTTCCGTTAATGTAATCTTAGAACATTACGGTAAAATAATCGTTTATGGAGAAGGCGAGGGGAAAAGGTAAATTGGCTCCTAAAAAGGGGATCTGAGTGTAATAGTGCTCCTTTTGAGAGTAAATCAGCTAATTCTTCATCTTTTAACGCTTCCTCTAAAGAAGATGGTTTGAAATCTTCCACGTCAAAAAACATAACTGAACGTAGTAGTCAAAAGAGTGAGGAGTTTAAAAATCTCCTAATTCATTTGTTTTGAAATGTAAATTTTGTAAAGGAAATCATCGTAGGATTTTTTGCGAAAAATATTAATCTCCTGAAAGCAGGAGAGATCGCTGTAAAGAGCTGCTCATGTGCTTCAACTGCTCAAGTGTCAAGCATTTCAATAATAAATGTCCTACCAAAAAACCCACATAACGTCTCTATGCTTTCAAAATAGTCGAAACATGTCCAGTGGCTTTTCAGAAGATAGTCGCCCGTCAACATCTGTCGCGGATGAGGAAAATAGTCAGGCCGATGGCTCTTCAAATGTATATCTGTATAAATACAGGTGCAGCCTCATATGTGGGTCAAAATATTCTGCCCGCTCTCTTCCTTAACATCAAGAAGGAAAATAAAATAGTCCCTCTACAAGTGCTTCTCGACTTAGGTAGTCAGTCCCCGTATTTTCACAGGAACATCCTTAAAAAATTGGGAGTCAATGAAAATAGTCTTCCTAGGCATCAGAGCTCCATTAAAACATTTTTGGGAGAAGAATTAACATCTTTGAGATCTTTAAATTTAGAGATGGGCATATATTGCGGTAAATATTCTAGCCTACCTGTAAATATCGATCCTGAATTGGATATAGGCTTTTATGTGAAAGGCCTGACAGAGACTATGAAAAATATTGCCCAACATGGTTTCAAAGTGGCAGATAGTCACTATCAAAATAATCATGTTGTCCATGTTTCAAATATTCAAGGGCTGCTGGGCATCGATGCTCTTCATTTATTAAAGTATATTAAAACAGTAAAATGTATTCGGGGCAGTGCCCTAAAAATTTGTCATGGGTACGTGCCTTTCGGGCCTGTAACATCTTTGGGAATAATTCTTCGCCGAAAGCTGTCGAAGAATCATGACGGAATTCAAAGGTCCCCATACCATCAAATACTCAAAAATCCGTCAGGAACGTCCCGAAATATATAATCAATTTTTGTGGCGGAACTTCGACAAGCTCTTGCCTACTCACACCGAGTATGATTTGGACTTGGGTATGGAGAATCTCTATAAATTAGTCTCTCTGGGTGTCAATGAGGAGCGGGACCAAGGTTCCATTAACGAATTATTCATCAGGAGATTCCACGAAGGGATAAGAGTTTGCAGATGACTTCAAGATATTCTTGAGCAGGTTCCATCAAATCATCACCTCACTCTTGCCCCGATGCAACGAGTCAAAAAGAAGTTGACTGCTCAAGGCTTGCTTGAATAGTGTGGGGAAATATTCAAAGAATACCAAAGAGAAGGTATTATAGAGGCTGTGGAGATGCGTCCGAAAGATTATCTTAAATTCCTCTGGATACCCCACAGACCTATAATCAAACAGGCCCTTCAAGTGACGACAAAAATTCGTCCCGTCTTTAACTGCAGCCTGAAAATAGGTTACAGTCCTCAATTAATCAGGCGTCGTATCCAGAGGGTAGATTTAATTGCTTCCCTATTTAAATTATTACTGTCCTTCAGAACAAACAAATTCGTCGTTCTGGCGGATATTTCAAAGGCCTTCCTCCAGATCAAATTAAAGTTGGAAGAGGACAGAAATCGCTTCTGCTTTTTCTGGGAGGCTGATGGTGAG